>JAYMSW010000027.1:0-38926 GCA_036897725.1 Erodium texanum
GATACATAAGGGGTGGGGTTGGGGTGTGTAGAAGGGTTATTTCATAAGAAAACTAATAGTGTTAGTTAGTTTGTAAACAATTTTTTTTTACTGTTGTTTTTTACAGACTTAGTTGAACACCGTTAGTTTTTTTTACAAAAACAAGTTAATTCAATATTGCTTTGTATAGTAAACCCAAAAAAAATTAAAAACTACAACCATTCAATGTTGATCCTTATGTGCATCATCTATAGCTACAAGTCTTAGGAGCGGGCAAAGAAAATATTAAATAAGTTGCCATCAAAGTCACATAGTTCTTAATGTCCATTGGATTGGATGTCTTTGTTGTTACTTGATGTTCAAGACATTTCCTTCTTATCTCTCTACCTACCAACCCACTTTGTTCCCTACTTGCAACTTGTTTTTTCTTACTTTTTTTTTTATGCAAATGCCAATGTCACATTAGGTGATTTTATTAATCATTATCCTTTCTCCCACTCCTTTTTTTTTTAATATATATAAAATATCAAAATAAATTGTATATTACTATTTCCATAAATTATCCATAAACACATGGCTAATAATAAATTTATAAAGACATGTAATTATGTAATGAATTTTTCTTATACGCCTGATTATTTATATACATCTTTTAATTTTTTGATTTCAATTTGATTCTGTTTTAAAAATCTTTTTTTAATTTTTAGAAATTGGAAGATCATACAACTGGGCAACGCTTTAACACTATCTACCTTTAAAATTGTGCATCTCGAGTACGCAAAGACAAGGAGAAAGGCAGATTGCCTATCTATGAATCCTAATCGCCCGAGCTGTACGATGACAATGAGTAGTTAAAAGATATTAAAAAATCTCAAAGTCACATATAAGTCAAGTGATGAAAAACATCATAATTTTTTTTACTATTTTAAAGCGTGAAAATTCTTAAGAATAGTCAAGTGTTTATAACAATGTTTTCGTGGAAATTCACGGGAGAATAATGAGTTTTTCTTTTTGGACAAATTTACAGAGGTGATGATGTACAATTAACCAAAGTATTATATATCCGTCCATAGAAAATTATTCAATTAATTGCATGTCTTCTATGAAAATTATTTTCAAAATGAGTGAGTATCCATTATCCATTTATTCATTGTCTCCCTGCTAAGGCCCAAAAAGGTCCCAAATTTACAATTCAGGTGCATGTTTGGACAAGAGAGCCCAAATGGTGAGAGGCCTCATTAGCAACTGGATTGGGCCTGCAAGTCATATTTTGAGGTAGCAAAATTTGGTGAACTTGATTAAAAAAAAAATTCTATGATTTTGGCAAATGTGACGAGAAAGCATGTAACTGAAATAACGAGAAAAAAAAAACTTAAAATATACGTGTAACCGAAATAAAGTTGAATATATAATATAAAAAAATGTCATATTGTTATGTCACTCAACGGTGATCGAAATGCGATTATGGTTTATAATCCGAGCCTTGTTGTGCCATCTATAAATCTAAGGACACGGCCTGTTCTCTTCTGTCTCCTCCACAAATCAGGAAAAAAGGAGGTGAAATCTTCAAAATCAAACATCTCCAAATTCTTCAATCTCGTTTGTATTGTTTGAGATCTGATCGTATTGTTTCTGTCTTACCAGACCAGCCATGGATTTCATGAAGGTCTTCGATCAGACCGTCCGGGAAATGTGAGCTTCGAGTTCTTCTTCCTTTGTTATGATCGATTTTGGCCGTTCGTTTTTTTTTTAGATTTTCGATTGTGTGATGTTTCTGTGCAGAAAGAGGGAGGTGAATCTGAAGGTGTTGAAGGTTCCGGAGATCGAGCAGAAGGTGAAGTAATTGCTGAAATGTTGTTGATTCGCATTTTTGTTTTTGTTTTTGTGAATGATGATGCAATTAGATTTTATTTTTATGATTTGGGTTCATATTGTTTGTCAATTTTGGGTAGAGATGTATGTATCTGCAAAATCTTTGTTGGCTATCTGATATATTAATATATGATTGAAAATAAGGAATGCTGGGTATATTATGGGTAATTAAGCTCTTTCATGCAGTATCACCGTCATTTGTGCATTTCTAGGGTATTCTGAATCTAACCTCAATATTAGGGGTTTGGGGCAATGACAATGGAGAATTTGTGTTTATGTTTGTAGGTGTTAGAATTAACTTAGTGGTTTCGTGCCCTCGTCCTTTATTGACATTGGTGATTAAAGTTTGTGATCGAGAAACAATTGAACAATTTTTCTTCAGAGTTTTCAGTTTTGCATTTGGTGTAGCTGAACTTTAACATGAAGTAGACATTAGAAGAATTATGCATAACTGAGCTGAAGATTTCAGCTCTCAAGCTTGTACCGCAAGACATAGTTGGCCTTTTCTCTTGAACTGCCTAGCCTTTTGGAAGTTGGTTTTATTCATGAAGAATTAAGAAGAGAGAAAAAAAAAAAGCATGTTCTATATCTTTCTTTTTTTATAGCTTCCTACGTCTTAGAAAGTGTTTGGATTGACTTCTCAAAATTAATTTATAAGCAGGTGAACTTATAAGTTCACCTGCTTACAAGCTATTTTTTAGAAGCCAATATCCAACACCCTCTTAAGACATTGGGTACCCCCAACTTATTTTCTTTTACTCATAAATTTTACCTAACACTTCTTCAAATACTTTTTATAATTTAGCTTGACCAACTTACAAGATAATCCAAACATCCTCGTACATTGACCACAGGATACTTTATCAGTTTGGAAAATATTTATGCCTGCTAGCATGGTGCATATCTTGCATATGGCAGGGATCTTGCTTGATAGTGTATGAACACACTCATGATACAAGCTTAATTTTGTGTAGTTTATCATATTTTATGCTCTGTGATTTGCTGTTTATACTTACCATCCTAAAGCTTGAGTCTGTTATTTATTTATGCATTCTATTTTTTGTATCCGGGCATAAGTATCTATAAATAATGGGCACATGTTCTCATTTTCTGGGGTTAGTCTGTTGACCCTATTGGAAGCATGTATAGTGTGGCTAATATGAACTGTTTACTTGTTTAGTAGAGATACTTTTACCTGTTGGCATGTCTATGCGTTTTCCCCTTTTCATTTATGTTACTTTGATCGATATTCATACAGGTATTAGATGCCACGGATAATGAACCTTGGGGTCCTCATGGATCTGCACTGGCAGAGATAGCTCAGGCCACTAAGAAATTGTAACTTATATTTTGTGTGTTTGTTTTTGTTTCTTATCTTAATCTGTTGGATAATCCTGATTTTCTGAAAGAAAGATGTCATCTGATCCTGATTAGTGATGACGTCTTTCAGTACAGAATGCCAGATGGTTATGAATGTTCTATGGACAAGATTGAAGGAAACAGACAAGGATTGGCGTCATGTCTACAAGGTACAGTTTTGCTACATCTCACATGTATGAATCGTCAGTATTTTTGCATTTTCAATGATGAATTGCAAGCAATGTTACACATCATTGTCCATATATATTTGGGACTTGTGCCTTGCTTTTCTGTTCGATGCATTCAGTGACTAACATTACTTCCTTATCAGGCATTGACTATCATTGAGTATCTTGTGGCAAATGGTTCTGAACGTGCCGTAGATGACATAATAGAACATACTTTTCAAATATCGGTGAGTGTTCTCTTATATCTGACAGATGTTGCCTATGAAAAACATGGTTAATTTTCTCTTATGATCTGTCCTAAAAAAAAATTATTCGTGAAGTCACTCTCAACTTTTGAGTTTGTTGAGCCAAGTGGGAAGGATGTGGGACTAAATGTGAGGAAGAAGGCTGAAACTATAGTGGGTCTTCTTAATAATAAAGACAAAATACAGGAAGCTAGAAATAACGCTGCGCAAACCGGGGAAAAATATTTTTACAATAAAAGCCACAACTTACGTGGTTAGTTTCAAATGTTTGAAATGATATTGTTGGATTGGTTGGCAGTACATGAACCGCTGGATTCCACTATTTTTAGGTATGTTGGACTTTCATCTACGGGAATAACATACAAGTCAAGTTCAGCCTTCGCATATGGGAGTGGTGGATCAGGAAGCAGTGATCGCTATGGGGGTTATGGTGGTGCAAGAGAAGTTAGCTTCAGGGACAGTTACAAAGATAGAGAAAGACATGGGGAAGAAAAAACTAAAAAGGATACTCCCAAAAAGTCACGTCATGGGGCTACTACAAAAAAGAAAAAACCCAAGGATTCTACACGCCATGACAGGTTATGATTTTGTTGTTGTTTGTAGTAGTTTGTATTGTATGCATACAAAACATTAAGCCTGAATTTCAATGTTTCTCTAGGATATAATTATTTGTAGCTAGCTCCAAATTGGTCTGCGTCTTTTAACTTTTCGTTCCTAAGCATATATATTTGTGTGGTGTGTGTGTGTTATGTTCCTTTCGTCCTGGATAACATTCTCAAGCATGGACTTCAGTTTTTTTTTTTTGCTCCCTCAAAGCCTTATCATACTACATTTAACTCTGTTCCATGTGTGCGAAAAAAGCCAATCCATCTCCTTCTGTAACACAAACTACTTAACTTATAAGTTTTCTGTATATTTATTGTCAATTTTGTCACTGACATGTGTATCTTTTTCAGTAAGGGTGAAGATAACAAGCTATCTAGCGCTTCAAAGTCATCAACCGAGTTAAAAGACTCTGATAAGTACAAGCCAGCCCCTTCTCAAAGCTCAAGTGTTCCGTCATATGATTTTGATGACGATTTCGATCCCCGGGGACTATCCAATACTAGTAAGTATTGTGTAATAGCCCCGGTTTTGCCTAGTGGATTGCTTTTTGCTAGTTTAATTTCTGATGCATTTTATTCAAAATCCACCTACTTCTTTTAAAGAGTGAAATGTCTACTACTTTAAAGATGGAAAACATACATCCTAAGTCTTGCATGATTTAAGCACCTACCACTCTATTGTCGCTCAAATTGGTGAAACATTGGAAATGTATTTTGAGGTGTAGTTAATGTAAGTTATCTTACGGAGAGGAGATCGTGGGGAGGAAAATGGAAAAGATCATTGGTAGAGATAGGATCTGTTTCTCTTTTCATGTTTATGAGGGACATTATGGTGAGACAGTTGAGAGTCATTGAACAGTTAATTTATTTTCATCTTTGAAGAGTTTGAAGGCCCAGGGAATGTTGAGTGAAAGAGAGGGCAATAGCAGAATCAATAATATATTTTACTGTAATTGTGTGATGATTTGTAGTCATTGCTCTAAAGCTTAAGCAAATCAACTCTGTTTAATACGCAATGCATAGTTTATAAAAACATAATTAACTCTACTGATACTGGTTAGTGAATTACTGTCTGCTATGTTTAAACTATGTACATTCCATTATTCTAGTACACGTTTTGCCAGTGACTGAGGTGGTCGTATTTGACAGAGCCAGCTGCTGGGAACTCTAACCAAGTGGATCTGTTTGGTGATTTCATGGATGCACCACCATCACCATCTCTTCCTGCTCCCGCAGAAACATCTGCCATGAATAGCAACTCACCAGAGGTTGATCTGTTTGAAAATGCAGCTTTTGTGTCAGCAGCACCACAAGTAGAAAAGGTGCCAGATTCTTTTAACTTTTCACTCTTATCACAACATTTGAAATTCAATCAAGTTTGATTTTTTATACCTCTGTTAGAGAAATTAATGTTATCCTCTCTCCCTCTCTGTATAATTTAATGGGGTTACTGCTGATATAGAAGTATGAACTTTAGTGTTTCAAAAGGGTTTTGAGTATATTCTTTATCAGGTTCAGTTCACTGATAATCTTACAATGACCCTTTGTGCAGACTGGGGTAGATTTATTTGCTTCCCAACCTGCTCTTCCCTCTCCAGCTCCATCAACAGCTGACCCTTTCTCTGTCCCTGATCCAGTTCAGCCAGATACCAAGGCTCCAAAATCCGATCCAACCAACACTAACATTTTTGATCCATTTGCTGCTGTTCCACTGAATGATTTTGGTGGATCAGATCCTTTTGGTGATTTCAATTCTAAGTCTAGTCCAGTACCTCCCGAACCTGCCAATCTTCCTCCTGCCAGTCCTCCTCCTGTCAAATCTGGGAGCCAAAATAACTTGAGTAGAATGTCTTCAGCAGACTCCAAGCCTTCACCAAAGAAGGATACTTTCCATGTGAAATCTGGAATTTGGGCAGATTCACTGAGCCGCGGACTGATTGATCTCAATATATCTGCTCGTGAGTATATCTTTCTCGATATTATAATTCCTTTCCGTTGCTCAGTTTATGTATAATATTACATATATACATGCCCCACCCTATATTCCCAAATCTGGTCATCCTTTTAGTGCTTGTGGTTATTTTCAAGTATGCTTTCGCTGTTGATTTCAAGTGACATGGAATAATTAGCTGATATATAACCCCACATAGGAACCAAGGCTACCATTAAATTGTCTCAAGTATACCGTTGAATTGATCTATATATTATTTTTCTGTTCATTTACATGTGATATGATAAAAATTAAATTCTACAGTGAAAGAAAACAAGTAATCTTTTAGAAGGACATAACAAGCTCTAAACAACACATTAGACAGCACTTTTTTAGGGGATATGAGAGGATTAAGAGTTCTCTCTATCCCTCTTTCCCGGATCAAACAAAAGTAGCTGCTTAGAATTCTAACCCTGATCTGTGATGCGCATATTCTAGAATTTGAACTTGAGGAATTTGTTTAAAGCATCTAGCTATTTCACTAACGTTTGAATCAGATTATATGTTACATCCATCTGGAGTTGTGCTGAAATACCAATTTGTGATTGTTTTAACTATTGCAGCGAAGAGGGCATCGCTTGTAGACGTAGGCATTGTGGGTGGGTTAAGTGACAGACCCGATGAGAAGGACAAAGGACCTCCGGCTTCCCTTCACATGGGAAGAGCAATGGGTGCAGGGACGGGTCTTGGTCGTGGCAATTCTGGTTTTTCTTCATCACAGGGAGCGATCGAAGATGACTTCTTCTCGAGTCTCGGGAACCAACCATATCAATACGGCGGCTTCCAGAAGTGGTACAGGAATTTCTTGATATTGTTTTGCCCGCTTGGCAGAGATAATTGAGGTTTGGACCATATTGGTGTGCTTGGTTTGTTCATATTCATCAATTGTTACCGGACATATATATTGTGGACTGATGATGAGTTATTAGGATCGGATCTTAATGTTCAGTTGGCAATATAAACTAAGGGTACAACTTTGGCGATCTTTATACTAGACATTACAAGGGTGTGTCTAGTTATGATATGAATAAATTCTTATTTTCTGGAAAATTCTTATAGAATGGCAAATGTGTGTTGCTTGAGCCATTTTCGATTTTCTTTTACAATATAAATTTATTACAATTTGTTGTTAGACTGTAGTGAATATTGTTTTCAATTCATATTTATCATCTACAGTTGAAGCTTTTAAATATATATATATATATTTTTTATATATATATATATAAAGATTTCTGACAATATTATATATTACCGATGATATGTATAACCACTCTTGTTCGAGCAGGACAAAAACACTCTCACACACCCTCATACCGGCGAACGGGTCTAAATCTACATGTAAGGACCCGACTTGTTGAGACGGCGAGCTAATGTCCAGTCTGCGCTGGACCCAAATCCAGCGGCAGCTAGTGTCTACAAATAGCTAACCTGGCACTAAAAGGAGATAAACTAACACCAAAACCAATCTACACTGGTACCTACGACTAACCGGAACTGGAACCTAACCAGTCAAAACTGGTACAATCATTAATTAACTGTATCAAAATACATTCCAACAAATACAGATCCATAGCTCTCAAGCCATCATCGGGAACCATTAAAAGCACTTTAAAATCCAAAATATGTTCTTTTAATTATGTCTTTTCCGATCAAATGTTTTATACTTTGTATAATCATTGTGATTGTTCAATTTTACAGCAAATATGTGTTTAGTTTTGTATAAATTAAATTAACCTTTTTTCTTAAATAAAATATTGATCGTTAGTAGGCCCGTTTTCGAAGATTTGGTGGCCTATGACGAATCTACAAATCGAGGCCGCGAAAAAAAATTATATAGACAAATAATAATTTGAAAAGTATATAATGATAGCACTATGTGTTGCTCACTAATAGTGTATCCCTAGATAAGGCTCTATCTTGTAACTAAAACTGACAAGACTATAAGTACATTAAAATATCCTTATTGAAATAAAAATCCACTCAAAATAAAGAAAGTAGAAAACAAAGAATTTAAAACATAATAAAAAAGTAATTTTCTTAATTATAGTACAACAATAATAATAATATAAATTTGTGTACGATTACTTAATAATAATATGATTTAATGGTAATTAGAGTAAGTATTAGTCCGATTTAACTATAAAATTTAATTATGCATTAAAAATTACAACTAATCATTAAATTCACAAAATCGAATAATTTTAATCATAAAAAACATCCAATAAATAAATAAAATATACAAAGAAAAAGAAAGAAGTAAAATTACCTATTAGATTATAGTATAATTAGTCGTCAATAATAATTGAGTTATTAGAGTATCAATCACAATTCGTGAATCAAAGTTTCAAAACAAAGGATGAGAAGATAACATAAAAAAGAGGCGAAGTTGATGAGAAATGTAGATGTGAAGACTAATGAAAAGAAAAATTATTTGAAAGTAAATTTGAAACTGTCAAATTATCAAATCGAAGTTACAAAAAATTCTCGTCTAAATCAATTGTTATTTCATGATATGAAGAGTATTTTGTTTTTTTGCTATATATTAATTTAGGTTTAGTGTTTATGGAACTGTCATGTCAAGTGAAAGTCAAACAAAATTCTCAATTAAATTGATTTATTATATTGTAAAATATTTTTTTAAAAAAATATTTTCATTTAGGGCCTTGGGCGCTCTTTTTACCCACCCTCAAATATGGCCGTGATCATTAGCAGCACTTCAAAATATTACTCAGCTATTCCAGAAAACAAATCTGAAGAGATTATTTCCTTTAATGAGGATCTTTCTAGCACATTATTAGAGAGCACTTTAAACCAAACAAAAGTTGCCAAATTAGGGTAATTACCTAATTAAAAATTTAACAAAGAATAAAATAATAATGACAGGAGCTTTACCTTATCCAAACATCAAACAAGTGGATAATAATGAAAACTATTATAATTGCAATAACAATGATAAAAAAAAATAATTAAAAAATTAAGGGTCCGTGAGAATAAAATGTACATGAGATCTGAAAATAGCCCGAAAAAGGAGGTTCTAGTCGTGCCAACCAAACAGGCCCACACTTCGTACCCTTTTATCTTTCCCTTTTCTCTGTCCGGAGACGATCTTCTGAGGAATCGAGCCCCATTCGTCGTCGTCATCGTCTCCGTTTTTCTCTCGAATCAGTTATTATCTGCTGCTGCTCTAACATCTCTGCACTTTTTTCTCCTACTTGTTGCTTCCATTTCCTCGATTTCAGCTGCAAATCCACTTTTCACCAACTTGGTTTGACTCATTTCTTCACAAATTTTTATGGGTTTCAATTCATTTTGGTTTTCGTCGGAAGTCCTGTGAAGATTCTCCATCTGGGTTTTGTTTCTGAGGTCTTGTTTGCTGCTGGGTTGCTGGTAAATTTGTAGAATTTATAATTATAGCACAAGAGGAGGTTTGGGGATCTGGGTTGTATGGGAAATTTGAGTTTTTGGGGAGTCGGTGGGGAGGTGATTGAGTGATTTTTTTTTTCTCGATTGGTGTTTTGGGTTTAATTTAGGCGAGTTAGAAGATGAAGAGGAAAGATGGTGATAAGGTTTCTGGGGAACCTATGTTTCCAAGGCTTCATGTCAACGATACAGGTAAAGGAGGACCAAGAGGGCCTCCCAGGAACAAGATGGCCCTATATGAACAGCTCAGTATTCCTTCTCAGAGGTCCAATCGTGGGGTGTTGCCTGGTAATCCCAATAGCAATAGCAACAACAGCATGATTCCTCCTGCATCGGCAGGCCAGGTAATTCTTGGAATTTGTTAGGAATTAGGATGAAATATATTTTTTTGATTTCTGGTTGACATAAATTATTGGTGTGATAAGTTACTAACTTATGTAGGTATTTATCATTTGCCTGTAGTGAAACTTTTTGTTGGATTTTGTGGTCTTGTATTTACTGGTGATTCTGGGAGCTAGAATTACCTTTTTATATGCTGCTTTGTTTATCGGTTTGAGGTTCAAGGTTGAAATTCTTAATATGCTGGCTTTGGTTTTGCACATGGATAATTTAGGATGGCATGTATATGTTCGGTTCTCCTTTTATTTATAGGGAGGTTGATAGCTAGCTGTTGAATTCTTAGTGTGTTATTATTAGTTGTCCCTATGTGTCTGTCTGCATGGTTTTTGAAGATTGTAATCTTGTCATTGGTTATTTGAACTCGGTACTCTTTTGCCTTCTTACCAGTTGGTATTGGTATTCTTCACCATAATCATTGTAAAGATTGAAGGATGAACTTGATGACTTCAAGGTTTCTCTTGTGATGTTCACATACTTCTTAAAATATTAAGAAATCTTTCTAATCTGCATTATGTACTATTTGGTCGCGCTACCAGATGAATGCAACTGTAGCCTTTTTTGGGGAATTACCTATATCCATTTATGTTTACTTAGTAGTTAGCCTGTACATTTCAATTGTTGCAGTGCACTGGCCTCAGAAGAAATATGTCCTCCCGTCTTCATCTTCCTTCCTCAAAGAATACTCGTATGGATGAGGAGTCTTCTGCTCACCAGTCTAATGGTTCCATTTTGAATGCACCTTATGCACAGCTTGAGCAGAGAGACAAAGTAGGAGAAGATAATGATTTTCAAGTTCCTATATTTGTTCACTCAGGGCAGGGTCAAGATCAGGGGAAAACTCAGAACAGTGAAGATAGGGAAACACTGAAACCATTTAGATCGAGTTATTCAGTCTGCTCTACTGAATCTCAAAGTGCTTCCATGAAAGACGCGAAGCAGATTAGCTCCCAAGATCATAATTTGAGACAAGAAGTGAGGAGACAAAATCAAGAGAGCTCTAATGAGTGTATGTCAAATATGGACCATTCAGTGAAGTCGGCAAGAAGAAAAATGAATGAGCGGTCAATGGAAGCAAATTATTTGTTAAATGCTGAGCATCAAGATCACCGTGTGGCTAATCTTAGTAGATTGCAAGATATTGATGATTCTAGGCCTGAATCAGAAGACATTGGACATGATGGTATTGAAGAGCTTACTAGGTATGTGGAGAAGGGAAGTACTCCCAGACATGGCAAGGATTCTCATTCAAGAGGCGCTGATTGCAGTGAACTTGCTGATGGTGAAAATCTTGGAGACCAGAGATTTGGTTCATGCACACAACCTGGTGCTGATGCGGCAAGGAGTGATGATGTCTCTGAGACCTCCATGGTGGATTCTATATCAGTCATGGATATCTCTCCTGATGATATTGTTGGAATAATAGGCCAGAAACGTTTCTGGAAAGCAAGAAGAGCCATTGTCAAGTAAGTTCTTGCACTATCTTGTTAACTGTGTCTACAACTCCATGTTTGGGCAATGATTAGTGTTGCAGGGTGTTTTCTGAAGGTATATCATCACTAAAAGATTAATTCTTGAAACTATTTGAATCAAGAAAATAGTAAGAGATGTTATGTTTGCTCACACTTCCACACACACATTAATAGTTGCAAAATAAACACATATGATGTTATTCGTGCTTAATGATCTCAATCCCCGAGAATAATTGAACATTTACTTCACTCAATATACCATGGAAGCTAATTGAAAGCTTAAGCTGGATATAAATTACAAATTGTTTTAGAAATGTAGGTTCCTATTTCCTGATGTGAACAGAAATAAATAATATAAGTAATGCTAACTAAATCAGTTTTGAGGATGCATGCCTAGGATCTAAGCAGGACTTTACATGAGATCTTTCTATTTCCATGTTTGATCTAGAAACTTACGCTATGATGTGTTGCCTTTGAAGGCTTGCTTGCCTGCATGCCCACTCCATTTTAAGATGTTTTTTGTATTGTTTTCATTCCATCATACAATTTTGCCTGGTTCATTTTATGTATTTTCTCCTTTCGAACCTATTTGAATTATTTTTTTTTCTGTTTTTATTTTGCATTAGTGTTGTTTATCTTTGCAACTCACGAATGGTTTATTGCCTTTACAGCAAAAATTCCTCACAATTTTACATCTTGATGTAGAATAGTAATATAGGGACAGTAAATTGTACATTTTTACAAAATATAACATAAGTGGTACATTTGACCTAGAGGGAGGGGAGAACTAATAGTGTGGAATCCAAGGGTCCTTCTGAGGTAGCATTTTTGCTTATTCAAGGTCCCTCGATAACAATTTAACTGTGGATCATCTTAAAGCAGGGAAATATACCATCCTAATTTGGTATTTATGCAAAGGAGGGTCTTGAGACAGTGGATCATGTCCTTATTAAATGTCCTGTCTCAGTTGTTATTGCTTGGTGTTCCCTGCAATCACTTGGGTTTGCTGGCACTCGAGGGCTTGGAGCAGAAAGGGGTAGTTGCATTGGAGCCATGGTTGGGTCAATCACAGGAGAATATGTCACAAAATTGGAATTGTTGGTTGACATGGTGGTGAAGAGGATAGTGTCTCATGTGCATTTTCCCTAATCTTTTGCTTACAATTTGCTTCTTCACTTAGCAGACCTATAAATGCCTAACTGGGTGGATAGCTATATTTTTCTTGCATGTAGTTTGATTTAGTGGTATTAGCAGTGGCTTTGGTACATCTGTGATTCATTTATACATCTTGGTAAGATTGCACAATTATTGTTTTATTTACATGAAAAGGAAAAATAAATTTTGTATACCATCATATTCACTATATTGCAAGATCCTCTTTTTTTATTTGGTTTGTTTCATGTTTCTTCAGCTTGTGATACTATGGTATCAAAGATGATATTAAAATATTCTCGTTTAGATAATCATGTGAAAACTATGGTACAATAGCTTTCAAGACTTGTTATTCTAATATTCAGTAGTGTTTATCAAAGATATTATTTATTTTGTATGAGAGCATAATAAAATTACCTTGAAGGTGATCACTTGTAGGGTTAATGCTGCTTATTCTCTGTTAATGTTGTTTTTACATGCTTATGTCATATATTTTGTTCTTCTTTTGAAAATGACCTATTAGCTTTTTAGGTGGAGTACTATGTATGCAAATGGCCACGCGTCCTCTATTGTATCTCTCTTAATTACCGTCCCTGTTTGTGGCTTGATTTGGTCTAAATTTACTTCCCTAAATGATGCATTGCCCGTTATTCATTTGGATTCAAGTTGATTCTCTTTGTTGCTTATGTTTTTCAATTGATTATATGTTTTTCAAAGTTTTGTCTGGCGAACTAGATGTTTATGTTTTGATCCAAATCCTGTTACTCTTTACAGTCAACAAAGAGTGTTTGCTGTACAACTGTTTGAGTTGCACAGACTAATAAAGGTATGGTGGCTCCTCACTGAATTAAATAGCTTCTAATGGTTGTTAAGCTCTTAAGAGCGATATAGATTAGTTAACTTCTTATCTTGTGCTTGAAACAGGTTCAGAAACTAATTGCTGGCGCTCCACATCTTTTGCATGACGATAGTGCTTATCCAGGAAAATCCTCCTTAACGGGCTCTCCTGTAAAGAAACTTCCAGATTACGTTCCAAGACCACCACCATCGATTATGAAGCAAAAAGATGATTCGGAGAAAAAGGCAAACAATAAAATGGAACATTCAGCGGAAAATGCAATTGGGAGAGATCCTGTTTCCATTGGTACTCATCCCCCTCCTAGTTATGGGCCTAACATGGGCCCTTGGTGTTTCCCACAGGCGCCCGGGCATCACTGGTTGGTTCCTGTAATGACTCCTTCCGAAGGACTTGTTTACAAGCCTTATCCCGGTCCTGGGTTCATGGAAGCAGGTCCTGGAGGTTGTGGGCCTTTAGGGCCCATCGCATTTTCAGGTAACTTTACGAATCCTGGTTATGGTGCTCCTAATTCCCATCATCAATACCATCCAGGAATGACGGTTCTTCCCCAAGCGAGTCATGGTTACTTCCCTCCATACGCTATGCCAGTAATGAACACAGCCATGTCGGGTGTATCTGTTCAACAAATGAATCAATTTGCCGGATCTGTTCCTATCCCACACGGTCAAACGGGTCAGGTGAACACGCAGCACCAGAGTTCATGTAGTGTGCCAAATCAGCAGAGCGGGTCTATTCCACAAGCCAGAAAGGTTCAAGTTCCAAAATGCAACGAGTTGCAGGGAAGTTCAGCAAGTAGTCCCAGCGAAAGAACCCAGGGAATTGGGACTGGTCAGGCTGCTGAAGATCGCCGGGAAGGGCTCAGACTTTCCCCTATGGCTCCTGCAGTTCCACAAGCAGTGCCTCAGGTACGTGATAACAGTGAACAGATACAGATGACACGGGTGATCAGAGTCGTACCGCACAATCCTAGATCTGCTTCGGAGTCAGCAGCTCGAATTTTCCAGTCGATACAGGACGAGAGGAAACAGTTTGACTCGGTGTAGTGATGTTTGATCATTGTCTCTGTACTTGGTATGGATTTGTTCAATTGTTGCTCTTAACTATTTTCGGGTTTTGTTATGTGTAAAATAGCTAGAAAATTTGTATCTTTGGTACGTGGGGTCGTATGCTTTATGCATGTTGAATTTTGATAGCTCGAGTTCGATGGTAACACAAATTTGCTTCTTCTTTTGTTTGTTTGTTTGAGATAGTAACTTGGAATCTACGAGTTTAAGAATGTTTTTTTAGGAGTAGTTACAAATACGTATCTTCTTCAACCTTTCGTTTGCAGAATTTTTCGCTATCTTTCATCTGCAGTAACTTCCTATTATTGATCTTTTGTGCCATATACGCACCTCTAATGACTTTGTTGCAAAAAATGTCATTCTCTGTCAATTTGGATGGAAAATGGTTGAATTTTTTCAAAAATGCTTAAAATACCTCTCTCGACCCTGAACCTAAACCCTAAAGATGGTTGGTAACAGCGGCGGTCAGAGGTGATCGATAGCGGGCGACGGTGGAGGGTTAAGGTTTAGGGTTACCGTTAGGGTCAAGGTTAGGGCGAAATTCAGATGGGTTTGTGAGGTGTATTTTAGACATTTTACATAAAATTTTAACGGAGTTAGTGTTTTTTTAACGTAATAAGGGATTTTTAGCAACGTAAAAGTTATTTTGGATGCATATTTAACACAAAAAGTCAGATTAGGAAAAATTGTTATAAATAAATGGTCAAAGAATGTACGTATTTGTAGTTATCGCTTTTTTAAGAATGCTTTTCAAAAAAACAGTTTTTTTTTTCTCACACGCACTCGCTGAGTATGCGCGTGAGAGAAATGGGTTGGTTATTATGGGATCTATTTGGCATTTTAATATTTATTTTTGTCACCTATTTATTACTAAAAGACCTTTTGTTCTTAACATATACTTGGTGATGAAGAATACTTTCGGAGAAACTAAACAACTCCATCAAGAAAAAGATCATGGATGTTTAGGTAACTAATTCAATATTTAACTTATCAATCAAGGTTTATTTTACAATATAGTATATTTTTATCTGAAAGTATCAGTTATTTTATAATTTTTATACTTGACCAACTTCTCTTTCAAATACGTAAAAATCTCAAAAGAAAAAAATATTGTACTTTTTATCGACACTTATTAATGATTAATATAAAAAGCGTACACATCATTTCAGATAAACCAACTTCACAATCTTTACATTTGAATTGCATTAATGATGTTCAAAACAAGGCATCACATTACTTACAAACTCAGGTGTACTTTCATTACAAGCAATCTAATAACTTGCTTCTTTTGTCGCATATTCACACTGAAGCAACCCAAAATCACAATGATTACACTGTCACACTGATCTCTAAATATAGAATTAAGACCATAATATAAAACAGAACAAACCTTCTTTCTTCTTTAATATTTCCAGCTGTGCAGGGTTAGCAGAGTTCAGGCACTGAAACCTCTATGAAGAGAGCTCCAAGGCCCGGATGGGACGTTCGTGCAAGCTTGCACTGCTGCCTCAGCCATCTGCTCCTTTTTTATCCCGGTGTTGCATATATTTGCAAAGGAGCGCATGTGTTTCATCCCGTACTGGGATATAGATCCACATTGAGCCTCAAATGTCCTCACCTGAATATCATTGTATCATCAAAAACAAGAATCGATTTTTTTTTTTCTAAATAAAAGGAGATTTCAACAAAGGAGCGGGTCAGAATTGCAGAAATTACCATTGTTTTAAGGCATTTCCAATCATCAACGAGAGGTTGCCCAGCGGGTCGAATAGAGCTGAGGACCTTTGGTCCTTTTCCAATTCCAAATAAGAGCTTTCCGATGAGTTTCACGCTATGATCTATATGCATTCTATGTGACATTGCTTCAACAAAAGCCTTCTGGGCTTCAACTTTCCTAGGTGAGCCTTCAGGGGCCTTGTGGTACTGTGTGATATAGTACGATGATGAGATTGAAGCATGAGGTGGTTTCTCAAAGGTATGGGGTTAAGTCTTGTATTGTATTGAAGAGAATGAGACGGACCTTATCCCAGAAGTGGAGAAGATCGGCATCACGCTGGTTAACAGGTTTTGAAGGTCGCATCAAGGAGTTCTCAGCCACAAAAGTGAAGTTATCGTTTGCAGGATTTGTGCCTATGTATGTGTAAAGGTTGTCCTTGCTGAGCCCTATATCACCATATTGCATGACATGGGAACCATAAGAGGAAATGCCATTTGCAGTTCTCCTCTTAACCTATAATTCAAAGGACAACAAAATGAATTCATAATATTAGTAATGGAGATCATAGCAATACTTCTGAAGCATATATAATACTTCTGTTGTCTTTAACTCTTAATTCAGGTGAAGTGAAGTCAATCCAACAATTTCTGGATGCAAACAGGTGTTACTTGAACATATGGTATTAGATTTTGGCAGTAATATGATTACAAGGTTAGGAGTTGATTAATACTTTTAGACTGCCAAATAATGCAGTTCAACTGTAGCTCTTACCAGTTCATACTGCTGGTGTAAAGTTTCTGACCTCAGATTGTGTATGTCACTGTTGAAACAATGAAACAAACATGAGTCTGAACTTGTTGTCTTCGAACAATTTTAGACATGTAATAAGAAAACACTTGTGTGATGTTCCCGATTCAAATCATTATAGCAGAACCAAATAATTTGGAAGTTATCAAAACACTAGTGTGATTTTTCCAACTAAGCAGAACAAACCATTAATTAGAGTACCTACAGCATGACATATATAGAGATTTTGAAGTTGTGCTTACCTATCCTCCATCCAGGCAACACTATACAAATCACCCAAACAGGTTTCATACTCTGGGGGAGGGCTAGGATACTCTCCGGGGCAGTAGGTTCCCCAACTGCTCTCTTCAGCATTTGCAGCTGTGGTTGCATATATATTTAAACCTTCAGGAAGAAGACCCTCAAATATACTTCCAGACTCACAAGCTTCAAGATAAAATACCTGCAGTTTTAAATATAAAGTTCAAGAATGTGAAAGTTTAACTCAAGTAACACTCAAATGGGTGTAATAAAAATGATTCAACTAGTAATTTACCAAGCTTTTATAAGTCCCAGAATCATGCTTCTTTTTCAAGACATCTATCAGATCATCCGCATACATGTAGGGACTGGTTGGCATCCCTAACACAAGAACATAACATGGAAAGTAAGATAACAATTGTTCAATCTTGTACCTAGACACAGATAAAGGTCAAATACAAAGACAGTTTATACTGACCAAGCACCCCAGGACCCCCATGATCGCTATAGTATATGAAAATATGATCATCTGGTCCACTGTCAACAACCTTCCCACTGCCAACTGTCAGAGCAGATCTGTTTCCAAGGATAACATTGAAAAAGTTGTTAACAGTAACATTTTCCCCAGTGTAATCCTGTCACAAGAAAAATTAAAGATAAGAAAAACAAGCAAGAAACGAGAAAGTAAACTATAGATAGGTTACAATCCAAGGAAAGAATACAGACCTTTTGGACTCCCTTGTAAACATCTTCACCATGTGGACTGTTTATGATGACACCGGGCCTAGGGTTCTCTTCATTGAAGGCAATGTCATCGTACATGAATGTAATGATGTTTTCATCCTTCAGCCCACCCTTTTTCAAGAGTTGATAGGCATGACAAATATCAGCCTAGAAGATAAAAGGTGCAAACTATCAGCATCAAATAAAAATAAAGGGTAATGGAGTTAAATAGAACTTAGAATTGCCTTTAAGATTTGAGATATACTGCAAATAAATATATGATGCCATTATGCTTTAACTTACAATTTCCCACATACCCATCTTTATTTAGAGTATTTGCAACAGTTCTTCATAAAAGAGAACCCCATAGCATACTTGTGAGCAATTTCAGTACACTACTTTCAAATGCTGGTGTTGATCATGCTCAAGATTCCTAGGATTTTATCGGGATCATATCCTTGTGTGGTTCTATTTTGGAAACAAAGAGCATATATCATCATAGCAAGCTTATAGTATATGTCACACCAGTTCATTCGCATATCGATAATAAAGTTGGGAGGATAAGATTGAAACATACTCATCACTTCCTCGTAGAGTCAGAATCAGTAGGGATGACAATCAAACTTTAAGGTCAGAGGTTTATAATTTAAATGCAGAACAGCACAAATTACAATAGTCAATTTCCAAAACAGCTTTAGTTGAATGACACGCTTAAATTGCCAGATCAATCCCAATTTCTGGAACTTCAAAATATCTACATCAAAACCAAACTTTCCAGGCAAAAAAAGTTACCCACTGAAGAAGACACTAAATTTATCAGCTCAAATTCGAGCAGAAAATGTTTGAACTTCCAAGACGTTGCAAGCAAAATCTAGCTGAAATTAAATCGAATCCCTAATTTCTATATGATCATGATCAACAACAGAAGCGGAACACATTTTATAACCATATATTATTATATTCATACAACATCATTTTCAAGGGGAAATCCATGCAAATTCAGAAAAGACAAGAAAATTGAGCTTAAAATCAAAATTAAAAAATTCCTTGGTCCTTATAATTCGATTAGCCGTTAGAGCCTGCGATCAGAACAGCCCACCTAGTTCCCACGGCGTCATCGCCGCCGCTGACAGCGTCTGCGCCACCGCTGCGGAAGAACCTGGAAGCTTCGGAAGGCAGTCGGATCGGGTTCCCGTCGACGTCGCGAGCTGTGGCGGCGAAACCGGAGAAGGCGATGATGGCTAATACGACGACGGCGGCGGGCAGGCGAGGCATGGTGGTTTGGCGGTGACTTCGGCAGCTCTGATCGATTGGTTATTATATCCGTGTGTATATAGAGACAGGAAAGAAATAGCGTGCACTCATCTTATTGGTCATTAGTCTCGTGGATAGGGCCCACATAAAGTTCAGTGACGTGGCATTTTATAGAGTTTCCTGATTTTTTTTGCAAGTTTATTACTAGCCCGCTATTCTTTCTGATAGATAGAAAGTTTGGCTTTAATTGGAAGCTTATTTGTCATCCCATCATTAGTTTGGTAGAATTTCTCTTACGAAAGAAGTCGACTTTTTGTAGAAAACTGTTACCACATAAACATTTGTGCTTTAAGTTTTTCATCAGCGTCAGCGTCATCTTCCTAAAAGCAACGCTAACAGGGGAGACGTCAGACGCGGTAGGGTCAATGAGTACAGTGGACGTCGACGCTAGTAGGAACAAAATGCTACCGGTGTCAGCTCCCCAGCATCGACACCATAACATTGTTATATATTTTGGAAGAGAACTCGATAAAAATGAAGGAGATCCAAAGGCGGAAGCAGACAAAGGAGCGAGAGGTGGAAGAAGATGAATGAGAAAGGGAAACAAGGACTGATTTTTCTTGAAGACGCGCTCGACATCAGCTCCCCGCATGAGAGCGTTGCTCTCCAGTACCGGTGCTAATTATTTTGCATGCGGTGTCAACATAGATGCCAAAACCCCAGTAATACCCGTTGGCCTTGCCTTGACCCTTGACACCTTCTCGGCGTCGGCAGATGTCCTTGCTCTTATTCTCATGGATAGGGCCCACATAAAGTTGAGTGACGTGGCATTTTATAGAGTTTCCTTTTTGATCTGTACAACATAATAACTTCAGCCAATTGTGTTGCTTATTTAGTTGCCAAAACCTATCACATAATTGTATCAAAAATAAAAACCTATCACATCATTGAAACATTTTTGATCTATAAACATGACACTCGTGCACCTTTTTTTTTTTAACATGTATTACATGTGTTTATGAAACAGACGTAATATCTGAGTTATAAACTTCAAAAAATAAATCTATTCATAACTAACTGAAAGTGCAGCAATGTGGATAGATAACACATTTCCAGAAAGGTCAACGAGGAACAACACTAATTATGAAACCCTTTTCCTCCGGGCAAAACTAAATCAACTGATAAATGAAAATTGCTATAAGCTATGAGAAAGCAGAAAAAAAAATGGTTAGAGCATAATTAGCGTAAAAAGTCAACGAGGCCATAAATTTTTAAGTCTTGAAATGACACAGAAGCTTGACCTCCAAGGTATCATCAATCAGAACTGATGCACCATAACTACTCTTCTTTTCTTGCTTTCTGGGCGCTGTTAGCATTTGCTTCGAGAAGTTCTTTTGCTCGCTTGTCTGGTTAAGTACCGGGTTATGCTTTCCTTTTACCTAAACAAAGTATGGTAACAACTAACAAGAACAGATCCGTGCCACCTGCCTGGTATATGTCACAGCTGACTTCTTTGACCCCAATCTTGCTATGAGTTCCCGAGCTTCAATGAATTGGCAGGAATCGGATAAAGGAGCGGGACAGCTTTTGCATCACAGACCGGGAAGCAAAAAAATGTATTCCACGACCATTTTCATGTGTAGTACATGTATAGACTGTTGGAAGCGGCGCAGGCAAGGGAGTTTTCGGTTGGGTGCCACGCTAGATGAAGTAGCTTGGTTGTGAAATCAAAAGCGTTTCCATTTGCATCAACTCCGCTATTATCTGCTCCTTTTGTACCATAGAATGTGGTGAAACGTAGTGACAAACAGATATTAACATAAATTCAATTAATATTTGTTGAACTGAGAAACGATCTTAGTCTTTGTTCAGGTCTTAATTCAAAGTCAAAGACATCATAAACATGCTATTTGGACATGTGTTTTCTACATAGACTTAATGCAAGATTATGCAGAGATCATGTGAGCAAGAACATACCTCGCCTGACAACACAGGAGAAATTTCCCAGAGATCTAGAAGGCCTTGATGGAGTTTGGATTTGTTTCCTAGAACGCAAGACAAAATCAAACCATGCCATATTGGACAAGATAAGATTTCGGAATGAACAAAGTGATAAAACCATAACATGCCTATCTATGACAAGCCTAATCTAGAGCTCTATATCTTGTGTATGTATGTTCTGAAAACCGTACCTCATTGGGTTTTTGCTGGCTTCTAAAGTTGTTGCTTCTGTACTTCCTTCGGAGCAACCGAACACACGAAACGAGTTACTGGAATCACACAAAGAAAAAGCGAGTAAATATATAACTATTCATGAGCAAGCATAGTGGTGATGATTACACATATTGTTGTCAAATGATCAAGCAAGAATGGAAACCAGACCTGTAGGAACCAGTTGCCACACAGCGTCCATCTCCACTTAAACAGCACTCAAATTTGTCAAAGATCGAATCATTTTCATATAGATCACACAGCTGCCCAATGGGAAAGATTCAAAACCAATGAGATAAGCACCATCAGACTAGACAGAGGCATCTTGGAAGATTACATTACCTTAGGTCTCAAATGCTCATGAACCTGGAAAGTTGCAACTGGACCAGAATCCATATTTATATCCCATAGCTGATATCAGAACAAAACCAAATCATGTGAGAACATCAGAAAATATAATCAGTTTTGAATAATCCTTGTAAGAAACTAGGCAAAGGTATAGCATCAGTTGCAACTTGAAATTCTATGCATGCACTTTCAGATTTCTGCCTTTTTCACATTGCCCCGCATAATTTTATTGTATTAAGAGAAAAAATAGATGTAATCGGGTTGTCTTATCAATTAAAAGGAGAAGATGTTTATACATAGATTTCTGCTTCAATTGAAATTATTCATAGAAAAAGCTGCAAGTAAATAAGAAATCATTACCTTAAGAGTCATGTAGTCACGACTAAGAATATGCCTTCCATCCTTTGAAAACTTAACATCAGAAATAGACGCAATTATCTCTGTGAAAAATGACTTTGAAGTGGGGGCTTGCTCATCAAACCTGCATAATTTTATAACATTAGAAAAGAAGTAGGTTGCATGAAGCATGGCAAATGAAATAAAAACTCTGAGTGGCTTACAGTTTGCAATGAGCATCACACAATGCAGACTGTCGCATATCAATGAGACGAATTGAGCCCTTTGAACTGCTATATGCTAATGTGTTACAGTGGGTAGGATGAAACTCTGCTGATGTTATTACCTCTGGAAGCACAAACACAACCCAATTAAAAACTTATGATGAGAGAGGGGAAGTCATCAACATAAAATGATAGATTAACCTCTCAACCCACTCAAAAAAGGCAGTGAAGATAAGAAAGGATAACAAGAACCAAACTCAAACAATGGGAAAGACCAAATACCAAGTGTAGTTAATGAACTTTAAAATAACAAATATTAAATGATAATAATTCATTTAGCAGACCAAAAGAATTGCCATTTAGAATACTGAAAATCTGACCAGTTAGATCCTCCATATTTGTAGGCTTCACATCAACAATATTGAAGCTCTGACTGCTAACTTCCATGTTCCAGAGATTTATTCGCAGATCATCAGCTGATATAAAAGTCTCGCCGTCACTGCAATAGCAACAACAGAGTAGCATTCAGTGGTCAGAGAGTGTCAAGATCAAACAGGTCACAACAAAAGGAAGCAAGCATCTTGGACAAGATAATCAAGCCCCAAAATTCAAAATGTAAACAATAATTGATATTTAGCTTTAAGCTTCATCGTAGACTAACTATCATTCTTTAAATAGAATGCTAAATAAATAGGGGGGAAAAGGACAGACATCTTATATATAAGGAAATGTACCTATTATTAGAAATGGAATTGATGTGGTAATCATGTGCATGAGCATAGATCCTTCGACATCTAGCCAACAGGCTAGTCTCATGACTGGTTACCTAAACTTTGCAAGAGTGTACATGTTAGAAATACAAACTGTATAAATTGATAAGTAGCTATTAGTTACTGCCACTAAATTTCTTAGAAAATGAAGAGCTAGAACATAGTTCTAAAAAAATAGTTTGCAGCTCCAAAACCACAATTGCTGCCACATATCTAAAAGTAAAATTACTTGACAGAAAGCAGATTGAGTACAACTACCATAGGTAAACATAGGGATGCAGCGGCACTCCCAGATGGGATTGAAAAATCATTGTTCATAGAATTTAACTGTCCGTCAGTACACCCCCCATTTGGAACATCAGATTTGGATGTTGTTGATATACTGGACCCAACAGAAGGACCATTCCCTACAGCTTTTGAAGGGCCAATATTCACATCAGAAACCTTCTTGATCTTCTTCTCATGTACCTACAATAGTAAACCAGAACAACCAAACAACTAGCTTAGGAAGTTTCCATCAATGATAAAAATGTGGATGATTTAGGACGATTATTGATTATCCATGCATAATAGTCAACCTAGTAGAACAACATTGTTTCACAGCTTCAATAAAAAGTTTTTCTACCTTCCAATATTTGATAGTTTTGTCATTAGTGGAGAGTAGAAACAAGGCACCGTTAGAACTCTGGCACCATTTAATCTTGTTGATTTTCTCTTCAATCTCCAAGCTCTTGAGATAGTCAAACTGAAATTAACAGAAAGGAGAACAAGTCAAACTTAAGAATACACAATGGTGAGGATCCAAGAAAACTTGAAGAAGGGTAAAAATGGAAGAGAAACCTCTGGTTCATGGCTCTGAAACTCTGTTTTATAGCGGAACTCTGGATGCCTAGCGACTGAATAATCCATTCTCTCTAGGTCCCTTCGATCTCCACCATTCTACATGGTATATGCATATATCTAAGAGCTATATTACAACAGTACAATAAGAAAGGAGGTACTGCTGTTGCAAGAATGTATATACACAAATTTAATACCAAACTAAGTAATGGTGAACAGACATACACCCTTCATGTCGGTTCTTTCAAGCAAAACCACCCGACCCCCACGATCTCCAGTAGCTAGGTGGTCCCCAGATTTATCGAATTCAATGGCAGAAATAATATCAACTGTAAATGTAAAGAGTCAGCAGGTGAACAAAGAAGAAGGAAATAAAGTAAGACTAAAAAGTGTGGAACATTGAGTGATGCAATATCATATTGCTGGAGATAATTATGAAATGGATAAGAAGCAAGAGGTGAGCTGCTGATAAAAAAAAAGGATAACCTGATAATTCTACTTAAACCCAATTCTCCATTTTCCATTCATAAGAGTTGAGTTTTATATGACTGTGTCAAACCTAATGAGAAGTAATTCATTGATAATGCATCAAACTTTTCAGGACAGTAGGTTGCCAGTGACTGAAACTGGTGTTCTGGTTGATGTCTAATCAAGACCATAAAAATGAATTTAACATGAAAGCCTCCAGACCACAGACATCTAGCAATTATAGCAGTGTATCGGTGTAAGCAAGTAAAGAATGCATGATTGAGATAATCAGTGATGCCATAGTTATGTTCCAGACATGGCCAGGACACCAAATGCTAAACACCTAAGTTTGTTCTTACTTTAGCACAAAATGCACATGGATCATAACACAAAGCCCTATATTTTAAAATTTATTATTCTAATTACCACTCTTAAATAGGATTTCTTGTAAACTGTCCTATTTCTTGTTTGCTCAGCTGATAAACTGTCCTATTCATGAGTTACTCTAGTCTTGAATAACTATACACATATAACAAACCTGACACTCGCTTAACACACTAAGTACCTTACAGAACAAGAAAAGTTGGTGAATATAGATTCTTTGTTTTAAGTTTCCTCAAATAGGATCGGGTAAATGCACAAATTTTCATCAGCCAACTGTCCAGTGATCAGCTGCAGCTGAACTGGAAACACCACGAAAGACCGAAACAACAGAAAATTGTCACTTACCTATAGCTTAACCAAACAACTTGCACACCAAAAAGGAAACAATAACAAATGGTTATGCTGTATCTGCTATTTAAAACTACATTGTCTTCATTTCCAATCTGAAATATAAACCAATTTCCATATCCAACTAAAACCAGATCAGCCTATCCAATTCAATTTTCTTATCATTAAAATTGTATCAAAACCAAGCAAACGAGCAAAACTAAGCCAAGCAAAAATCCAATCTAACAAAAACAATCAAACCCTAGTAGAAAAAAAAATCAAATCAATGAATCGAACAACCAAAGATCTTACCTTCCTGCACTTCCTCCCCCGCCGTACGCTCACCGAACACCTGGGAAAATTTCCACTCCAGCGGCTGCGCTGCCCCCTCCGACGCCGCGACGTCCCCGCCGCCACCGCTCATTTTCTCTTCTCAACCAAATCAGCAAACGAATACACCAGACTGGTCCACCAGCTCAATGCATCGACAGTCGATCCAGACCTCAGCTCAACGTGAATCTCCAAGGTTTCCAACGAGAAAAGCAATGCGAGCTCCCGATTAGCCTCCAATTCGCAGAATCGCAGACGCACAAATTTCTCTATATATATTTATATCACTCCACTCTCCAAGCAGGAACGTCCACGAGATCACGATTTCAGTCTCGCTCGAGGAAGACGATGATTTTAAATCTCTCCCTCCGGAAGAAGAAACACCGATTCGATTGACATTTTGTGATTTTCGTCCCCAGAGAAATGAGATGAGATTTTTCTGTTTGCTACTCTTCTTCTTCTTCTTCTTTTCTCTCTCTCTCTCTCTCTATACTTTTTTTCACAGACAATTTCTAGAGTGAGAAAATAAATTTGGTAAATCCAATAAAAAAAGCTCGAAGAAGGGAATGTACTATTTTATTTACATTTAGTTTTACTTCATGCACTGTTTTATTGCCCTTGAATCAACAATAACGATGAAGTTGGCATTATCTGTCGATTAATGATCCCAAAAAAATGGAGGCATCAATTTAATTATAGTGATTTAAATAACATAAAATAATTAGAAAAACTTCTTAGCAATAAGGGTCATTTCGTATTTTTACACAGATTACAGTAGTTATGTTTAATGTGTAATCTTTTATAATAGTTAACTTTATTACCTCATTAATCCCACCAGTTATCTTTTACACCTAATCATTTACAATACACTTAACTATACACTTGATTTGACTAAAAATTAAGAAATATAGACCAACAATATTAAGAATTTGGCTAAGAGTTGTGTGAATAAATTAGACCGAAACTCTCTAATATCTTTATTTTATCTGAATATGGACTCTCTAATATCTTTATTTTATCTGAATATGGACGAGGTGATTTAGAAATATGAAAATCAATAATTTAATAATAGTTTAAAATTTTAGAATAATATTTCTATTATCTAATAGATATTTTAGAAAAAATGTTTGAATCAATGATAGTGTAATAAGTTCAAATTTAGCAAAACGT
The DNA here is from genome assembly GCA_036897725.1 of Erodium texanum. Lineage (NCBI taxonomy): Eukaryota > Viridiplantae > Streptophyta > Magnoliopsida > Geraniales > Geraniaceae > Erodium > Erodium texanum. The sequence goes on from JAYMSW010000027.1 coordinate 26,751, forward strand.
TTAATTTATTCTGTCAAAGATAACCATGATATCTTCTCTCTCTATTGGTAAAAAAAAAACTCTAGCCGCCGCTTGTTGGAGAGGGCGAAGAGGATGTTTTTCTTCTCTCTGGTTTTGATCTCAATTCGATAGGGTAGCCTTCTTTCAGATATGCGCCTTCACGTTCTCCCTCCTCTCCGCTCAGCTCGTTGTCGCCGCTGTCATTTCTGCCTAGCCTAGCGCCTTGCACCACCCTCGCCTCGCTTGCCCTCCGCCCCGTGCATATCGTTTTAGGGAGTAAGCTGATCGTGGAGTTCCGTCCAAATAAAACCTTTTTCGGGCCATAAGTTAGTTGATATTCTTTTTGTTGTCTTTTAGTTAATAAGTTGCCAGCGTCGGTTAGATTTAGTACCAGCGTGAGCTGGTTTAGTGTCAATTTTTGTCTAGAGTAGACACGCATTCAATGCACTTCAGGTCCTTTCTCTTAAGTCTATGTTGGTTGTAAAACGGTACACGTACTATACTCTGTGAGAAGCTGACTGCAAAAATTATATTCCCACAAAAACTAAATTGTTAGGACTTTTGCCTTGAACATTCAACGGATTATATTTATATCTTCAGGTTGATATACAAAATTGTGACAAATTTTTTTTTAAAAAAAATTATATCAAGAAATGAGTTCAAACCTTGTTTATGTAAAAAAAAAAAAAGTTTAATTCTTGTAACTTCACCTTCCAATGTTATTGGAACTTAAATCTTGATAGTTAATAGTTGATACCTATAATATTTTATTAAACAATAAATCTATTCAACATAAGTTGTTGATCAAGCTATATAGGATGCATTCTCATTGGATTCCATTGCCTTTTTTTTTTTTGGTTTCATTTTATAAAACACATTACACACATGGTATGTACTAAGATTCATTTCTTTTTTGTTGAAAATATGTTAAGATTCAATTAGGTCAACGTTATAGTATTTTATGTCATATCCCGCAAAATCATGCCTCATCAATTGGTGTAATAAATTTTGTACTATATTGAGAATAAAATATACTATTCTTTTGAATTCGAGTCGAAGCATACAATACAATATGCATAAAATAATTATTTGGAAATCATATATCTCTAAATAACACATATACCGTGTATATACGCGCACGTTGAGAATCATTCTACGATTATTTGTAATAAAATTGTCGGGAAAAAAGATTGCACGTGAGTTTGGCTTCTTAAATGGCGCTAACTAATGTCCGAAAGAGAACTGAAAGTCAAACTCGCGAGGCCCACGCACGCGAATAATACGTGGCGAGTACGCATGCATGCTCGTCGTTGACTTGACAACCTCGTCTCATGCCTAAACTAACATTTTCTTTTTTGCGGTTGGTTTGGTTTCAACAACCAACAGATATCGGAATCAAAGATCCCAAGATCCATGCCTTCAAAAACAATTTTACACATCATTTCTTTAATTATGTATAACTAAATAAAAAAAACACATTATATTATAAGATCATAAAAAAAAGTGAAGACAATAACATGATTTTTTTAAAAAAATGTTAACACTTATATAATATATCAACGGTAAAGATATATATTTTGAACTATTGATCATATTAGGCAATATAGTATATTACAGATTCTAAACTTGGTAAGAATAACAATTCATGCAACCAGATTTGAATGAACATAGCTCGTATGTCGTTTCATAACCAGGTCGAACAAGATAACATACCATGACGTATCATGGTATAACCCAAGACAAATAAATACAAACAATATAAACAACTTCAAATAATAACATTATTGTGTCCACTGAATTCAAATCTAAGTGGTTAAGAGAATGATTCCCTCAACCATTGCCCTAGCTCTGATGTGTTTCTCATTATTCTAGTTGATTTGCATAATCTTGAAATACAAATTAGATAAAAATCTATTATCGTGCTTATAGTTGTTTTAAGATTTTTTGAATATATTATGATAATGATGTTAGTTTTTAGTTAATTGAACAACCGATAAAAATGTTAATTAACATTTTTATCGATTAGGAAAAGCTACACAAACAATGATTTTATATTTATTATATGAAATACTATTTTTTACAAAATTTTGTTACACATTAAATCATAGATAAGAATAACTATGAAAAATTTATTAATTTATTATATACTTAAAATAAGATTCCGCGTTTAAGTCACACAAAAAACTATATCACATTTTAAATTATGAAAAGATTACAAATTAGTTTTGTAACATGTAATAAATATTTATTAGAATTTAACTTGTATGTAGGACTTTTATGCATCATTTAAATTCACAATTAATATGAAAATAAAAGAAATATATATATATTTTTTAGAATGAATCAATGTGTGTTGAATGGTAATGACATTTACCAACTTAAATGGAAAGTGATCTCTATTTTGCTTCATAATATTATTTGCTTTTAATAACTACATATTCCACAAGGATAATATGGTAATTTCTCTAAAAACTGCTGCCCTCTCCTAACTCAAGGTGGTTAAGTTCTGACTAGAGTTAGCGAATCAGTACGCATCACTCACTCGTGACTCGCGAGCTCCTTCAAATGGAGCGTCCGTGACTCCACCGCGCAGACCAGAGAGAGAGAGATCTGACGTGTCCGTGCGTCACTATATATACAAGGCAGCCATGGAAGCTTAAGCTCCACCGCGTCTCTCCGAAGACAGAGAGTGTGTTTTGCGAGAGAAGCGGAGAGCTCCGAGAAAGGGGAAATGGCGGATTCAAGCGATTCGGTGTCGGTTGATATGGAGGCGCACTTATTTGGCGGAAAGGTACCTGCATTTCGTCACTAATCATAGTACTGTGCCTGATTGCTAATGGCTCTGTTTGGTTCCCGAGAAAATGAGGTGAAAAGAAAGAAAATGGGTGTTTTCAATGTTGATGTTATTTAGGGAGCTGTGAATTTCCCTCTCAATTTTCCATTGTGGGAGAATTGAATTTGGATGATTGAAGTGTGTTTCTGCAGTTTCTTACTCTCTTGTTTATTGTCCTTCAGTTTTTCTCAGGAACGAAAACAGCTTATTGTTTTATTTGGGTGAATTATTGTAATTCTGGTAGCTATGCTGGTCCAAATTTTGTGCCTGCATTATCTCCTATTCAAAGGTGGAGCTAGAGTTGCATCTTGTTGTTGGATGCACTATTTTTTTGATGGTCCATTTCAATAATTTGAATAGAACTTTTGTTGTTGTTGTTTCAGATTTTGAGTTTGGTGAGTACCTTGGTTTAAGGCTTTAACTTGTTTGTGTATGATGTGACTTTGCAGCTATTTCATGGTTGTTCTAGGGTCAATTGAATTGGATTTTCAAACTTATTAGTTATTTGTTTTAAAACAAATCTTTAGCAGTAATGCTTCCTTTTATTTATGTCCTTAAGATGCCGCTGAAAAAAAATTCAGCAAATCACTTCGCGTGCTCTAATTAATAATCGGAAAGTTTAGGATTATGTTAAGCGAGTGAAGAACCTTGTAGTTCATTTTTTGTGAAACTGGAATGAGCTTAACTAACTATACAAGCTAAATAGTTAGTTTTCCTTATTAAGGTATCATGTTTATAAACTAGGTCTTATTGGTTAGTAGTTAATAATATAGCTTTTTGTGTTTTGTTTTTTTAAGAAGAATGAATTGTTCTGACTCACATGATTGCCTTCAGGAGCACATCATCGAAACAAGTTTTGGCCCTATATCTGTTTCAGTGTATGGAGATGAGGACAAGCCAGCTCTTATTACATACCCCGATTTAGCTGTAAATTGTAAGTAGAATAAAATTTAATATTTTAATGTTTATGTATTGGCTAAAAACACCTGTTCTCATGATTTTTGCGCTTCGAATGAAAATTTGCCAACATCCTCACATTTGGAGGATCATAATATGCTCTACCTTTTTTTAATCTATTCTTAACTGCTGTCTCCTGTATGAATCAAACAGATATGTCATGTTTTCAAGGATTATTCTTCTGTCCAGAAGCTTGTTCTTTGCTGCTCCACAACTTTTGCATATACCATATTAGTCCTCCTGGGCACGAGGTCTGTAACTTGGTTACTTTTTCAGCATTTAAAGTCTTAATTCACACAATTTCTTATTTGGTGTTTCCTTCAAGAATTATTGTAGTTGGGAGCAGTTGCTGTTAGCCCTAATAAACCTGCGCTTTCGGTTGATGACTTGGCAGATCAGATAGTGGAGGTCCTCAACTACTTTGGGTAAGTAAGTTACAATAGAAAATTTTATTCACTTTCTTTATCGCTTTCAGTGGGGTGAGAGTTGTCTTTAAGGGTTGTTTCTTCTTACTAATGACATATTTAATGATTTTATTACATTCTATGTTCTGTGGCTAGTAAAGTTTCTGCCTAGTTGTTTGATAAGGATTTTCATAGACACGACACCTACTCATTAGGAAAAAGGCTGAAGTAGTCATTGTCAGTATCATTTTCATTATTTTACTTTACTTGGAAAAGAAAGAAAGGTGGGAACCTGATACTTACTCTCTTTTTTTTTCCCTTTTATTCTTCTAGACTTGGGGCAGTGATGTGTATGGGGGTTACAGCTGGAGCATACATTCTTACCCTTTTTGCTGTAAGTTGTCTCCTTTGGTATAATGCACATAATTTACTTTTAAGGTCTCCTAATTTCTATCTTATACTACTGAATATTTACTGATCTTGGTTCTTTCCTCTTTGGTAATAGTTGAAATATAGGCAACGGGTTGTTGGTTTGATTCTTGTTTCTCCCCTATGTAAAGCACCCTCTTGGACCGAGTGGTTGTGTAATAAGGTTTGCTTTCCGAATCCTTAATCACCATCATGATTTGGATGTTAAATAAAATCTTGTTCTTACATCACACTTCAATGTAATCTCCAGGTGCTGTCAAATTTACTCTACTTCTATGGCATGTGTGGAGTGGTGAAGGAGTTACTGCTCAAGCGATACTTCAGCAAGGTATAATTGTGTTTCACGCTCGTAATCTGAATCTTGTATTTTGATCGACTAGTTGATTGAGAAAATGAATTGTAAATGGCGGTATCAGGAAGTTCGTGGTTGTCTTCAAATCCCAGAGTCAGATATAGTGGTGGCATGCAGAAGAGTAAGTTCTTCATCTTCATCACTTGTTTTTTATTTGATAATATACACAAATCATCTCTTGAAGTTTGGAGTTATTACAAGCTTGTCTTAATACCTACCATGTATGTTTTTTTTACGGCAGTTATTGGATGAGAGGCAGTGTTTGAATGTTTGGCAATTTCTTGAAGCCATTAATAGGTAAAGCTCCTATTGCCCTTACATTTTCTTGGACTGTTGCATACACAAAAATGCCCTTACACTACACTATCTGAAATCAATTCTTCTAATCTTTCAGGAGACCAGACATAAGTGAAGGACTGAAAAAACTAAATTGCCGTTCCCTAATCTTCATTGGAGAGAATTCTTCATTCCATGAAGAAGCTCTACACATGACTTCAAAACTAGATCGAAGATACAGTGCCTTAGTTGAGGTACATAACAAATATCCATACCTGAAATTTAAGACTTAACATCTTAGGCCTTAATGAGTACTTAATACAGGTTCAGGCATGTGGGTCAATGGTGACAGAGGAGCAGCCAAGTGCCATGTTAATACCACTAGAGTACTTTCTCATGGGATACGGCTTATACAGGCCGCCTAAGCAAAGCCTGAGCCCACGAAGTCCCTTGAGCCCATCTTGCATCTCTCCAGAGCTTTTCTCCCCAGAAAGCATGGGCCTAAAGCTGAAACCGATAAAAACACGAAGCTCTCTGGATGTTTAGTTCGAGCCAAGAGGAAGGGTAATTTTTTTTTCTTTTCTTTATTCGGTTCAGTGATTTGGTTATATCTTTTGATTGGATGAGTGAGGTGTAGGTTATGTAGATATAAGAGAGGAAGCATTTAAGAGAAACTTTTAGTTGAATTGGGCTTTTGGTCAGTCTGTAAATCCTCGAAACGATTATTTACACAGACAAGCAAATAAAGTGGGCACTTGATACCAAATTTCTCAACATTGTGATATCAAAAACTAGTGATGAACTGGGAGAGTATGTGTGAAGCCATTCTGTGATGAGATTGAGACTGAACTTGTCTGGAACTTGCAGTGAACGATTGGACTAACCAATTGATCAGCCATTGTTGCTCTGCAGATTTCTTCTGTCGAGACTCTGCTGATGAGTTCCAGCAAGACAGTCTCCAATTCTTGCCCTTGGCTCCATTCACAAACCTTAGCTTTCACGAGAGTCGGGTTCTTGGAGATAGCGTCCCAGATGGGGAAGTTCTTCCTGGGCATTACAAAATCTCCTTCCCCGAGCTTCGAGCCAGCGCAGAAATCAGCTTCTCCTACATAGATGATCACATGCCTCTCCTCCTCCTGGGAGAGTTTAGCTTGAATCCTTTCCATCACCAGACCCTACAATAACATCACAACTAGGTTATGACCCTTATGGGTTACATCAAGAATCATGGTACTCACTACAATTTGTGTAGTTTAAGGATCAGAACTTCACCTTGCACATGTTTTGAGGACAGATGGTGCAGTGATGAGGTGACGAGGGATCATGGTATGGTAAGATCCTGAGCCTGCCCTGTCCATCAACAGAGCTAGGGTTGGTGGTGATCTCTGAGAAACAGTTCAAAACACCATGATGCTTCAGGATCATCTCGATGAAGAAGACATTGGCATCACTCACAATCCTCAGATCACACCTGCAAAACTCACTGTCACTACAAAGAACAGTACTTGAACTTGATGAGCCCAGTAAAGATAAAAATAAAAATCTGCCCAGAAGCATGAGCTGATTGAATAGCAGAGACAATCCTAGGGTGAATTGGAGCTTTTTTAAGACAATCTTCAATGTCCATGATCGTCTTCCCTCTCGAATGAAGCTCCATCATCATCTTATCCTGAAAAAAAAAACTCAGAATTCAAAACCCAAAACCCATTTATAAATCACCTTTTTTTCCTTTTAGAACTAAATCAATGGAGGGTGTAGAGACCATGATAGAGTTCCAAGGGAGGGTTGAGAGAAGGCCATTGAACAAATGGGTCAAACCCAGATGGTCAACGACCCAATTATCACTATCGCAGTCGAGGATCGTCTTGTCAAAATCAAATATCACCACCACTTTAGCCATTCTCAACTCTTCTTCAATCTGCCATATATCAACGCAGGTAGGTTCTGTTTTGTGTTCTTTTATAACAGACCAAATAAAGTACTAATTATTATGTGAATTGAATTGCTAATTACAGCTTAGCATGCACTATCTATATAATATAAAGTTCAAAAGTGAATTAGTAATTTGAATCCAAGTAGAACTCTGTATTTGAATTTTGTAATAGGATGATGATTAGGTTGACTTTGGTGCCAATCTCCAGTGATAATCTGTAGCTTGTTCCTTAAGCCCCACGCATTAATATGGATATTCCATGAATAATCAGTTAGTGCATATACATACACTGATATGGATATAAAGATACGCTTCAAGAAATCAAAAGTAGTTCAAGTTTTGGAGGCATAGCCTTAGCAAAATATCTAGTTCATAACTTAAACTAGATTTCTCAACCATTTCATGAGAAACACATACATGGGATCAATGCATTATATACATATTACATACAATCTTCTGTTTCTTCAACTTCAGATCATGTTGCATCTGAGATTGCTCAAGCTTTTCTGGTGTCCATGGCTGGTTTTGTCGCTTCCTTCCTCATACAGATCACAAGCCCTCCTCTTGTTCATCTCAGAGTACATTTCCTCTATCATTGGCTTCCATAGACGAACACGAGCATTTATAAACCAGTTTGACACCTAACATTGCAGATTGGTTCATATTAAGGCTTTGAATCTGATAAAAAAGAGTGATTTTTTATGTGCAGAGTCTTATATATACCTGACTTCTCGATAATCCACTTCTCACTGCAAGCAAATGTTTCTCAGCATCTTTAGGGTACCTAATAATCATAAACAATTTTACATATAAAACGTGTTTTAGCACATGGTCATGTTGATAACTATGTGATTATGGAGAGGACTTACGGGTGGAGGAAGTTTTGGAACATCCATGCTCGAAGAACTGAGACAGATTTTTCAGGGAGGCCTCGCTGAGGCCTCCATAGCTGATGTTCTTTTCTCTTCTGCTGCTGCAGAGCCCATTGCTTTTGTATGAAGAAAGCTTCGAAGGACATGTCCTCTTCTCTCTTGCCAAGCCTCTTGAGCTCAGCTCCTCCCATGGAGATGATGTGGTTGCTGATCCTCTCCCTCATGCTCTTATACAAGACATTGACGGTTCTGAGAGCGAACGAGGCATGCTTCTGAGGATCCAGTTCAGTTGCAGCGTGGAACGATGATACTACCGTGTGGATCTCATCCATACATTGATTATACCGATCATCAACCTAAACATACATGATAATAAATCAAACTAGTTTCTAACTTTCTATATCTGATATTGGGTTTTGGAAGTTTTAAATTGAAATTTTGTACCATACCACTTGGAGTAGAGTCAGTAATTGAGACTTCTTGGTTTCAAGATCTGGCTTTTGGAGCTGAAGCCGATGATCTGAGGGACTAGAAGAGTGTTCTGAGTATGATTCAGATCTCAACCCAGTTGTGGATTGACCCATGTGGTCTAGATTTTGCAGTGAATAGGTAGTGATTTGAGAGAGTATCTCTTGAATCACTTGAAGATATGTAGACCATGGTGATGCTTCCTGGGAACCAAAACTGAGAGAAAACTCTGTACTGCTGCAAGAATTGAATTCTGCAACAAAGCTTGTTTCATTTAAGCCTTGGTGAGTTAGATCAGAGACAGTACTTGTTCTTGTGGCTGAAGATGGAGATGCATTATTGGGCCATACCAACCCATTTGGATCCAAAAACTTATCTTCTTCTTCTTCTTCATCATCATCATAGCCATAGCCATAGTTCATAGAAGTTGCAAATGAAATGTTTGGAGCATTATGGGTTCTCATGGCATCATCCAGAAGATGAAGATGAGCCCAAGTGTTTGGATTTTCTTGAACTGTTGTGAATTGCTCTTGAAACTGAGTGTTATGGGCATGGCCAAAGCTGTTTTGTGAGCTCTCTTGTGCAAGTGATGAAGAGACAAGAACATTAGGATCAGTGAGATTTGTAACATGAAGCTCATCGTAGAGGTTATTGATGGGTGGGGCTTGCACTGTTGTGAGCACTGGAAATGCAGCCATGAAAGTGTCTTGGTTGCTAAGGTTGTCTTAACAAGCCATTTCAGGTTCAGAGATCAACTGAGAGCACTAAATCATCACATAGCATCAGAGCTCAGGACTTGAATTAGCAAAAAAGTATAGCTACTCCTATATCATAGACCTGCATATACAAATTTCTCAGTTATTACTGCTAAAATGTGCTTAAAAGACACAATCTTTAGTTAGTTTGGGACAGTTATGAACAGGTTTTAGGACTAAACAGAAACAATACAAAGATCTGAGCTCTTGCAATGTTTCAAGTTTCAAGCTAGAACTGAAGCAGATTGTTATCAGAGAGCAAAAGAAAGAAAAATATGCAGTGATACACAGATACAAATTGATTACAGTGATCATGAACCAAAAAATTTCCAGAGCTAAGCAAGAAAAGGACAGACCTTGAAGAGTTGTTGCCGACCACAACACTGAGAAGAAGAAGAAGACTTAGTTTTGCCAAAGAACCTGAAAGTGAAGAAATAAAGAAAAGGCAAAGTTAAGAATAGTGATGAAGATTCATGGGATAATCCCCAAATCAGGAATAGAAATGTTTCTAAATAAGTGAGTGATTGATGTTGAAGCCATAGGTTACTTCAGAGAACCCAAAACAATCCCATTGGAGCAACAAAGAAATCATTGGTTCCTCTTTCTAAACAACAGGGGTATGCATAAACCAAAGGCTAAAGAAACAGTAGCAAAGGACTATCTATCTTTACCAAAATGGAACTGAGCTAATGCAAGTAAAAGTTACTACCTTTATCAAACCACTCAAATTGAAAAGCCAATAGAAAAAGTGGGTTTTAAATCTCACTTCCTTGCTTGCATGAGTGGAAAAAAAGTAGGGTTCTTTGTTTGTTTCTCTTTGAAGAACCCAAACCCCAAGAAACTGAGATTCAGAGCCTCTCAGAAGACCCCACCATTGTTTATGATCCCTCTCGCTACCCACAAGATTCTAAAGAGGGTTTGGGAAGAAACACAAAACACCAATGGGTTGCTCAATATAAAGGACACACCCAAGTGTTAGAGACCCATTAAGAGCAAGATAGTACTTACTTAAAGCTCAAAAGAGGCCCCTTCTCAGAATAAGTGGAGATCAATGAATGAACTGACATATACCCATTTGGCCATTTTCATGAGAGAGAGAGAGTATACCATACCATACAACATAGTGCAAGTTAAGTACTGATTTGGCCCTCTTTGGTGAGATTAATGAATGAACTGAAATAGACCCATTTGGCCATTTTCCTTCACTCATATCAGAAAGAGAGAGAGAGAGAGAGAGAACATAGCATACCATACAATACAATGCAAGTTAAGTACTGATTTGGCCCTCTATGGTGAGGATGGTGCAGTGCCACTCATATCTGTTGTTGCAGGCTTTAGAGGGCCCATCCCATCCCATCTCCTACCCCTACCCTTTGGATTAAGGCCATGGCCATCTCTTCTTCTCTATGATCTCTCCTCCTCTGCAATCATCACTACCAAAATATCTGGATTCTCTCTGTTCAAGGCAGGTCCTCTCAGCCCCATTTTGCAGACCACAAGTCCTTTGCTTTATCACCATTGTTGAATTTTTACACAAAAAGATAAAAGGAGAACCAAGGCCTGATGACAAACATGAGCAAACATGGCAACAAGTTTCATGCTTTTTTCTTCTCAGTCTACTTCCATGGATTTTATGGCAAAAATTTGAATTGTGGGAACAGAAGAGATCTGGGCTTACCTGAGCATCAGACAGTACATTGAGTAAGGGGTTGAGTTGATGATGCAAGCAAAACCCAGAGATGATGACACAAGGAAATCTGGTGGTTGAGATCTTTCACAAATTTACTCAAGCCCCATATCATCCACTCCTTCTGTCCTTCATTTATAAATATGTATGTATATATAGTACTTACCATAGACCATTGATCAATACCATGAACATGTCATCAATGAAGACCCATCATGGTATATTGACTAATATACTTTACAAAACATATGATGAAACATTTGTGATAATATTAATTATTTAGTATATGTTTATATTATAATAAGTTAAATAACCTATGAAAGCAAAATTTGAAAGAATATATGTGGACCCACTTGATAAAACTAATTGAATATGAACTTGAACTTAGTTAAAATGATTGTAATCATGTGATGGTGCATTGGTATATCTCTATCTGTTATTGGATCTTCAAGGAGCTTTCCTGAGTTCTCTGTAAATCTGGTATTGTGAGATTGTGAAAATCACTAAATCAGTATGATCAGAGAGAGGTTATATAAACAAATAATAAGAGCACTTAGTGTGATGTGACTATACAGTGCTCTGTGCTTCTTTGCTCTTTCATGAATTTAATTTGTCCTTTGTTCTTTTGTGGCTCTTCTCTGTTGCATGTTTTGCCCTTAACTTTGTAACTTCTGAACCAAGCAATTCAGCAACCCAACCTTTTAGCTTCTTATGGTAAAAACATGGAACTGTACTGGTAACATTGAGATTTTATTTTTATTTTTTTATGTCTGAACTACTACTACATATGTAAACAATGTCATACAATCTGAATAGTGCATTTCATGTTGTGCATTGGACTCTGCAGATACGCAATTATGAGTGATACATGTGACGTAATGTTGATAATTTTATTATTTTGGTATGTTTTTGAACATGTTTGCAAGTGTTTATGAAACTATCTTTTATTTATTTTTAATTGGAATTATCTGTTATATATATTAGATAGTTTATAAGTCATCTATTTTTTTTGGATAGCTTATGATTTAGATACAGTCCTAAACAATTAAGTATTTTATTTAATTTATTTTTATGTTAATTTACGGGTTTGGATACACATGCTTTGATTTCCATTAATGTACTATTTCTTTTGAAAATTTAAAGGTACATTACATGATAATTCATTTTATACTAAGTGGGTTTATTCTGCACCACTTCATGTTAATTCACG
>JAYMSW010000028.1:0-38866 GCA_036897725.1 Erodium texanum
GCAACGTCGTCCAAGTTCTTGGACGACCCAGCCACGATGACGTCACTTGGGCGACAAAATCAACAACTTGAGCGACGTATAACCTCCGTCCCCAAGTGACCGTTTCCAGTAGTGCATTTATAAACTCGTTTCAATATCATTTCTCCGACTAAAACATATGAATTGTTTTATTATTTAACCGAAGTATGAGCTTAATAACTTGATATTTTAAGTGGATCAATCTTCGACTTGGATCATTCTCTACTAACTTGTATCCGGGCCAAGGCCGATGTAAACCTAATTCAACATGCGCACAAGAAAAGGTTTGAAGTTTCATATCTCAACAATGTGATTTATCACTCCACTTCCTATTCATATTAAATATGGATTCTTTATTCACCTAAACTTGTTTTATTTTAACATGCACCAATTAATATATAGTTTGTAATTTGTTCACAATTTCATCAAAAAAAAAAATTGTTCAAGATTTAAAAAAATTATGGTTAATTACACCTAAATACCATAATATATACTCGGATTTTACTTGGATACCCTAATACTTGTTATTGCTTGAACGGATAAAGTTTCTAATCGTATCACCTTAGTGAATCTGTTAGAAAATTTGTTACTTTACTGTTCATTTTTTTTAAAATATCGAAAATACCCTCGAAACTAAAACCTAAACCAAAACGATGAGAGGTATTTTCGTCATTTGAATGATATAGGTTTGAAAATTTGAAAACCTATGAAGGGTATTTTCATCATTTGCTTTAAAATCTAACAGGTGTGAATGGAAACCGATAAAGATGATACAGTTAAAAAATTTAAGTACCCGACAAAACAATAACAAATATTGGAATATACAAATGAAATACGAATATACATTAAGGTATTTAAGTGCAATTAACCCAAAAAAAAAAAATAAGTAGACACAACTTGCAACAGGCTACCCCACCACTTAATTAGTGTTTCAGAATCTTTCAAGATACAATTACACATGTCAATATGATCGAAATTCCGGGAGAAATATTGGTCTATTCAACATAATCTACCATTTCAAACCCAAAAATCAAATGACATGATGACTCGAAACTTTACCTCAGTATTTACGACAAAATAAAGTCAACGGCATAGCATTTCATCAACTTCCTGGCTCCTTTTGAATTTCTCGGGGTTCTATATCATGTTCACTCTTAATTAGGAATCAAACCGGAACAAAGAACACTAATCAGTCCTTCGAATAAAAGAGCCTTGGATTGGATTTTTATTATCTTAATCTTGATTAACAAAGAACAAAACATGTTAAGAACAAGAATCTATTAATTAAATTATTAGTGTTATGATCAGTGATAGGGCCTAGCCCATTTGGCTTAAAATAATAACTTGAATGATGATAGGATTCCATAAGAAATGTGTAAAAGATTCTTTATATTTTTCTTATAACAATTTTGATTTGTATTGCAAATGTTGAATCTTTGAATGAACTATAATGCAAGAATATATACGGAAAAAGAGAATTGGATCCTTCTTGTAGCTATAATTAAAAATTACCACCATGCTTTCTGCAACCATAACAAATCTATGCAAATTTGATTCATTCCCTTGTTTAATTTTGGCTCGAATCATCACATACTTAAAAAACTATATATTGCAAAGCTACTCGTTTTGAAACCAAAAATCATACATTCCTTTTACTATATACCGTGTATAATTAAATCTTCTGAAGATAATGTAATATCACTTAATACATTTTCCAAACATTCTTGACACCATGGTAAGTTGAAACTAATTGACACAAAAATCTAATCTGAGACAAAATTGAAAAAATAAAACATATGTCAAATCAAATTGAAACAGTTGTATAATTCAGAACCAAAATCAAACCTTTACCTAAACCTTAACAACTAATTTTATGAGAATGTCTAATATCAATTAGGGATCACCATAATATGACTATTTCATGCCTAGCTCTGTAGTTTTATATAATAATAAAAAATGTTTTTATAAAAGAAAAATAGTTTTATCAAAATAATTACAAAAAATCAGTAGCACGTTGTTGGTGGAGGGAGGGGTGTGTGGTTTCTTTATGAATGGAGAACTTAACTTTAACAAATTCAGTGGCATAAACAAAAGTGCACACATGCATTATCTTTGAATTCATATTCTTTCTTCATATTTGAAGATTTTATTCCCCGAGAAATAGAATTTTATTTATTGTTCAAATACCCTTTCTCCAACTTGCATATATATATATATATATATATATTTTGTTGATGTTCCCCCACCACAAACAAGAATCAAGATCCGATACAATTATTTTAATGATTGGATTGAAAACATCTTTAACTCATGATTTGCTGAAACGCATGATCAAGATAAGTTCATAATTTGTAACTTAAAGAAGAGTTTTCATCATATCTCTCCTATATATTGAAATATATGAATAAACTATTTTGTGAATAACGTAACAAGTGAAATAGGTTTATTAAAACCCTATCGGCCTTAAACGAGATTATAATAAGTGGAGGTCCGAAGATCTAAGATAAATCGACTCAGGCAAGGTCATTGGTCCTATTGGATCTTAACGATAAGCGGTTGGTGCCAAACAACACTACATATATATGAGTTTGAGTGCAAATCATCCTTAGAATATACCCCTACAAACCATGGAATACACATCATGAAAAAAAATAAATAACATCTTCAACATCAAAAATATAGAACGTACAAAAAAAATTATACAAATTATAATCTTTTATTTATCAATGGTTGTTGATGGTTTACAAGAGTGTATTATAATGAATAAACCTTCTCTGCAGTTTCATACCCAAGAATGGCATCTGCCACCTAAGCATGGCTTTTTATTAAATGGGAACTTAATTAGTTGATACCATATTCAATAACAATTATTTAAACTTCATTACATATTATAATGAAGCTCCAAAGATCGACATCAAGATAGATATAAAAGATGAACAGACTCATGGCTGCATTGCAAATTTGGAATCATATCTTTGGTTTTATAAACTATTGTGTACTTAAAAGAGAGGATCAAGTTATTTTGTACACATAACTGACCCAATGCGTACTTTGTCATGAAATAAAAAAAAAATGGTTTTCTTTGTCCTTACCTACATGTTTATATTACACTACTACTGCTTTTTTTATTGGTTTTATAACTGTTGCAAACGAATAACTCTACCACTAAAATGGTTTTCAAGTCCATCTAAAAATTTACCACATTCTGATTCTAGAACAAATATATAAGATCATCTACAGTGTCCAACTGCTAGAGACTCCTATTTTGTAATTCTGTTAAACAAAAGAGAAACGGGGGGAAGTCATGGTGTTTGTTGTGATCGCGATCACCATATTCAAATAATAGAAAATATGCAACAAATAAAATATATCGGGGTACATACGTAACCTTACATGATTGTACAAATAGTATAGTAACAATATAAGTATCAATCGATCCCACAAAAAACTCAAATATAGTAAGGTCAAACATAACAATAATATAGCTTGTACCTAGTCTGTCTATGTACAAGTTAAGAGCAAAAGAGGTTGTTGAGAAAGCGGTGTGAGATGAGAAGAGCCAGAACTATTACAAAATCAACTCAACTAAAAGTTGAAACTGAAAATTGAAGGTCTAATTATAGTCTTATATTCTAGCACCTGTCCCTAAAGAAAAGTCTGTTTACGAGTTTTGGATGTGAAATTTTATGGAAAGATGTGATCCCATTGAGAAAAGAGATAGAGACTTCAGAGGTGAGACAGAATAAGAGGCTCATTATGGACAAAGGAGATAAATGGAGGAATAATAAATATTTTTGTAGACAGAATAAGAGGTCTATCAAGGGTAAATGAGAACTCGTGTTCGTGAGGTACCGACTCTATAACCATATTAGAGAACCAATTCAACTGAAAGCTTAAGGCTATAGTTGAAAGCACAATTATAATTTTATATTCAAACAAAAACAATGCTCCAGGCACAAAACAAAGAAATATGGAAAGATGTTTCAAAAATCAAAGGTAGAGGGGCAATTAGAGAGGCGATGGCAAACAAGATAGCAATATGAACAAATGGATAGAAGAAGACCATGCATGTAAGACATGTAAAAAGAATAAAAAAGAGTTCGGAAACATAATGAAGATATTTTGGTGTGTAACCACTTTAGTGATTGTATGGTGTCAAACTACCCCTAATCATCGAATACAAACTTATAAGCTCCAATTAGAGAGTTAGGCTCACAAGTCTTTGTAGAACTCCTTAAAGATCAAGACAAGTGAAGCGATCTATTCCACCAATCCTCTAGTCGGGACTTCACCTCCAACTATGACATATATGTCTCCATTTATGTTTGAGGAGTCACACAAATACTAAAAGCCGTAGAAAAATAAATGTTTCATGTGAAAAAAAAATGCAAAATAGAAAAGGGAAACTGAGTAAGTATGTCTAGAAGACCTCTGACTCTATACTTTCCCCAAAAGTCACCTCTCTATCAAAACTATACTTACCTTTTCAGTTTTGCCGATGGTACCCTTTACTTTTAGAAATATTACTCGCTTATCAATAAACTTACTTCTTTCTCTACGACACCACACACTTTTCTAATGCAGCCCGATGGAGTTTGATAGTGGCCGATCTATATGTTGGCGCGAGTAGGATATGACGTGACCAATCATTGATCGTCTCGTTCGTGATGTTTGACTGGCCCGATGGTAGCCATCAGCAACCCCATCGGAACCACCCTCCATCATTCGGTGTCGCCAAGCTATCAGACGATGTCGGCGTGCATCACACACTTTTGGAACCCAAGGGAATACGAACCGCGCCTCACTGGCCCCAACTCTCCTATATATACCACTAACGTTGTTTCTCTTCCCCCAACCACCTCTTCCAATTCTGTTAAGACATACCATACCCAGATCAAAATCCTTTTTTTTTACATATATTATCTCATACATCGTTAGTTGCAACATGTGCCAATAGAGAGACCCTCGTGGCAGAAGCCCTAGAGTACGGCTTTGGTCTAGTTGAATGTTGCATCGTTAGTTGTTACACACACATCAATGGTCTTTTTGAATCATTGTGGGTTCTTTTTGGTTGTTTGCTTGTCTGCGAGTTCTTCAATTTCCCTAGACCAGTCTATTGGAGCTTTAACCGCCAGAGAGCTGAACTGAAGGAATTGTGCCAGAAAATCGTGCAAATCTTGAATAACATCACAAACAAGATTAAAACATGCAATCTTTATTTGTTCAACTATTTAGGTTGAGAATCTCTTTTCTCACAATTGTACACAACACGTGAAGTTATTTTTCTTCTTTCATACAAAACTTTGAAGACTGATGAGTGTTAGTGTGTGGTATATGGTCACGTCTTTGTGGAGATTCGTTAGATTCCGTCTACGACGATGCTTGAGGTGTGCTCTTATCTCTAAGGCAAGATCTTCTCCAAGATATGTTATTCCCCAACTGGTACCCCTTGACGTTATTCCCCAACTAGTACCCCTTGACGTTATTCCCTCGGAACATGCTTGCATACGGAAGGTCAAATTTTGTGGAGATCCATCTGAGGCCTTGTTAAGTGTTCTACGCCAGTTAACGATGTAGATTTATAACTTTGCAAAATAAGCACATGTGTTTGACGCAGGGCAGACATTAAATAGAGGCACAAGGATAAGAATTATGACCTTGGTCCATCAATGGTGCTTGGTTAGGTTTGAGGGTGAGCAACTAGTATAAATAGTGTGGCAAGTCAAGCTTAACGAAGATTTTCCTATTGTAATAATCACAACATCAGACACCACTAGGCATAGTCCAAAAAACCCTATGAATTTGAACCGTCATCCTGACACGATCTGGCTGAGTGATCGGTTCTGAATACAGTTACAGCGATGGACATCGCAATGAATTGGAAAAGTGTCAAACTCAAATATACTTAAATCTTATCCACTATGAACATAATATCTTATTGTCACACGAATCGACGGTTCCCGATGCTAGGATTATACTCATAAATAACCCTATTGACTTTGAAACAAGACACAATCCTCTCTACATACAAAGCCAACACACCACACCTTCATCTCAAACAATATTTTTTTTCCTCCTTCATATGATCTCTGTAGAACGATCCTGCAATCGTTTTCAATCTATGTCAACTAATTTTGTAATATTCGCCATGAGTGCCAGATCGTTATTTGGTAAGAGCCGAAATGTCTCGAGGAAGCGAGCTACATCATTAGTCGATTCACATCTCTTGAGTGCTTTAAAATGAGAAGTTTGCAGAAAAAGGAAACAACTATGTTCCGTGCACACTTTCTTGCATGTCTATCCGAAGCTCATCCACATCCTAATGATAGAATTACTCATTCGGTGGAGATTGCTCCGCTAATCGAGGCAAGAGATGTAAGTCGTATCTATTGTGTTAAATTGTAGGATCGTTATTACCCTGTGTAAATATAACTATATAATAGTGTCAATATGTTGTGTAAATGAAAGAAGTGTATATTTATTCATCCTGGTTTTTTCTCGTTTCATCTTTGTTAAATAATCAGATTCAAACACTACTATGTAGTCAAACACATACCTAGCTTGAATTAATTGACTATCCCTAAGTTTGACACCTCTCGTATCCATTTGGTCTTTACCTCTAATGTTGTCTACATCGAAATGTCTTTTAGCATTGAGTTGTTATCATCTATACTGAAGCACATTGTACCATTGAAACGCATTGAATTGACTCTATGTCCATCGTTGTCTGATCTTGGAATTCATCATTCCTTATTGTTCGACATTGGGTGGTATCACTCAGTATTGTCATAGATCGCTTCGAACCCTATATTCTAAACACGGACATTTGATGGTCCACAGTCCCTAAGTTAACCCGTGGTATCGTTTCGCATTGAAAAACATCGCAACAATTAATATTGGAACCCTCATTGTCACGTTTGTTTATTTTGGGATGATGTGAAAGGACAGCAAATGCTCATTAATCACATTTACCCTCAGAATGTGAACTAACGTCGCGTATAGATTATACGTCTAGCATCTGCACAAGATCTGCAAGATCTTTCCAAAGCTAATAAACGACGCCTCATAGCCCCTTGGATGAAACGGTAAGCGCCATTGCACTTTAGTTTGATGAAAATCATATTTAGTAGGGTGGGGTGGGATTAATCTAATTCTTCTTGACAATATCTGATTGCCTAACTTTTTTATACGTTTAGCTTACAGCATTTTGATGTGGACCTTCCTTTCAAAGAGTGTTGTACGAACCTATTCGTGGATGTTTACCCTTTAATGGCTCTTGCCCTCCGCCTTTGGTTTGCATGCGTATTTCTTACTGGTACTTGGGAAAACCTCATGAAAGAAATGTTCTGAAGGGAATGACAACTAAATGTTGGATCCATGTATTGGTGTGGTGGATTTTTACTTTCCAGTATTCATGTCCAGCCTTTACAAATGGGTGTCCATGCACTTCTTAATGCTGAATAAGGAGTTCGTGGTGTATATTTTTAAAAATGTTGAAGATAGATGAAGAACATGAAAAACATTAAAATGGTATTTTAGATTTTTTTTTATATATTTAAAACGGAGTTTCGTCATTTGTAAAAAAATTAATTTAAAATTTCAACAGATGTATAATAGTGATACTTTAAGATAGGTTAGGGACTCAAGTAGTTATAACCATATGGTAGGGTACTTATAGGAAATCGGTGTATACGTTTATGTACGTAGGTGTAATTTATCATATATAATTAAAACCATTTTCCTTTTTTTTCAAATTCTTACTCGCCAACCTCAAAAGAGAACTTTATTAGTATGGAATCACAGAGACGACATTTACGGAACACTAACTCTACAATCAACCAGCATAATGCATAAAAACAAAAACAAAAATCGAAATTGGGGTGAATGTGATGTCTCTAATTAGTTATATATATTTATTTGAATAATGCTCAAGATTTACCTGATATAATTGTCAAAAAGGGTTCTTGTATCCAACTTATTCATATGATATGTTCATCGAACTAATTACGTTACTAATTTAGGTTCATAAAAATTAAAATACTTTAATGTTGGCAAGAGAGATATTCACCCCAACATGTGAAAGATTGACACAACTGGCAATTTTAAAGTGGCTATATATAAGTATTTAGAAATTGTCCCTTGAGAAGCATTGAAGGTTGCAATGAGTTTCATTATATTTCTTTCCCAATGGGAGGACAATGCTATTGTATATACGGCATCAATGGAACAATTCACAGCTGCTTGCCTTCATTTCCAATGGAACCCATCTTTTATTTCTTGGATTTTTCTCTTCCTACCGGCATTGTCACTTTCGTCCTCTTTCATTTTTCACCCAAACTCCATACACTAATGTACAATTGAACCGATTATCGATGTGATTATGATTCAAGGATACTTGTGATTTCTCAATCCAAAGTTATTTATTTATTTATTAATTCACTTGTAAGTTAGCCTTGCATAGAAAATGTAAATATCATTTATGATTTTATATGATTGACAGCAGAAATAGCTCCAATAATTCGCGATATAAACAACAATTTGAGTTAAACAGCATACTAAGAAACCAAGCCCAAATCCTTGTAAGTTAAATTTGGGTTAATGATTTCATATGCCCTAACTTTGAGGCAGATGGGCCTCATGGATTCACTATTTCATGACAAATGTCAAGTATCCTAACTTTGGGCCCAAATCATACAAGCACCATGGACAGAATACTAAGAAACCAAGCCCAAATCCTTGGTTGTCATGGATTCACTATTTCATGACAGCAGACAGCTCTGTCTTGGATCCTCTAGTTAAACAGCATACTGTTGAAGACTTTTCTGGCTTAACTTACACTTACATTGAAAGAGTTTGTTATATGATCTATGAATTAAGTAGCTTATTGCTTTGTGTCAGTTTCCCATTATTATTTTGGTCATGTCTCTAAAGAAAGCATTTATTCCTATTATGTTTGTTGCATGTTGTTCGTCCTATTGTTACATTTAATAAAAGCTAGTGTCTGGATCGAAAACCTCCAGTAAGTCCGGGACACCTGATTGGTTTTGGATTCGAAGGTGTGCAAGGATTCAAGTACTGGTGGTTCTTGTACGGAACCGTACGTAATCGTACAAAAAATCAACGGCACTCTCCTAGATTATTGGTTTCCAACAAAGATGTAGCCTTCATACAAACGGAATGTGGATAACTGTTCCATGTTGCAACCCTTAAGAGCTGCGTAATATGACTTTGATATGAGTTATGATCGATAGATTTTGTAGGGGAGTAGACTAGAAGAGATGGTGTGGAAAGATAAAGAGAAGGTATATATACACACTATTCAAATGCCAAGTGTTTAGATGAGAGGGTGATGATTCAAACTATAAGGGTTGAGTGCAGGGTCGCGGTTCAAATTCCAAGAGTTTTCAATGGTATCTGACAGAATCTGACTCTATCCGATGTAGCTTAAGTTCATACGATTGCAATGAGTTTCGATGAGTCGCTAATAGTACACATCATATTCTATCAAACCCTATAAAATTGAAGTTAGTGAGAAGTCACGTCACATTCCCATCCAACATCACATACAATCGAAATAATCGGATGATGTTGATAAGAATCATAAATATGAGGTATTCTTATGAGACAGGGAAGTAATATTTCCAAAAGTAAATAATATTTTCGACAAATCAGGGAAGATAAATATATTTTTCAAAGAACTGTCCATTTTAAAATGAAAGTAAGAAATGAGTTACATTTAGAATGGCTACTCAACTTTCCTAATTATCACCCACTCATTCTAAAATACATGTCATTCGATCATATAAACAAGAACAAACTCAAAAATTGGGGAAACCGAACCAGAAAATGATAGCTATGGCTCTCGAACCTAAACAAGGTGGCACAACTGTGCTCAGATTCTTGGATGTCGTTTAGTCCTTAGCTTATTTGAGTCACCAAACCTGGCAATTAGTTCATGGATAGCTCAGTGTTATCTTATCGAGTTGGCCTGTCTTCATTCTTGTCAAGACCACGCAACAACTTTATTAATGCCTTATTTTCCTCACCCGTCACCTTCGTGTCCAACTCGCAAGTCCCCACCAACAAAATTTCCAGCTCAAAAACATTTCACTTTCTGTTCCCTACGTGTCACATTTTAAGGTTTAATACAAATGTTTTATATCATGAGTGAACAAATTATACGCTAAAGTAGTTGTTCTCGTGATATACATATCTCTTCTATTCAGTTCCTACAGAATTTTGTATACTTTTCGGCAGCTGATCCTTACTCTATGTCAGAAGTTAAAAGCAAAATTAGACGTTCCTCTCATTCTAGGCACATGATTGTTATTTTTACCCATTGCGGCATGTTTGAATCTAAGAATCCCAAGCTTTGTTAGCAGCCTCAAAGTTGGAAGTTTAGCTTTTGTTTTCTTCTTATTTGTGGAGTTGAATTAGAAGATGTTGCTTTCCAAGGAAACCACTTACAACAAACATGTGCGTTTGGTTTGTGGATTAGGGAAAATGAGGGTATATCAACATAGATTTTGAGTTCAAACTTTATACATAGAGAATATGCACCAGAGTTAATTATTCTATTGAGAACAAGAATTCTTAATTTAGAGACGAGTTACTTTTCCTTTCCATCAATATTAGTATAACTACCCATTTGTTACGCTATGGTAACACAAGTTATCTACTCCCTTTAGACGGTGCTTTGAGTTTATAAATCATTCAATATGATCGACATAGCAACTTCAGCAGTGTGCAATGTTAATCAAGGGTTATAGGTGAAGTGGCATGGGTTCTAATTCCAATCTTCATACCTGTCAAATTACATTTCTCTTCTTTCTGATAAAAATACAGTATGCAATGTTCAAATTCTGAAGTCCTTTGTCTTGCCGCAATCTCAAAGTTGGTCTAGTTTTAGCTCAGATGGTTAGGAGAATGAGACTTGGAGTTGAATCGAATTCGAACAACATGCAAAACTAATACATCAAAACAACTATTACAACTTTGAACACCAAAAGACGAGATTCATTCAGTTTAGTATTTGACCACAGTGGTAATTATGAAGTTGTTGTGGACTCACAGCTTCTGATTTAGCATAACCTCTCTAATTAGACCTTGTTCCTTGTATTCATGTCCCCGAAATCTCTCCCACCAAGGTCTCGAGAGTAAGGTCATTTGCATACTACCCAGAGATATTTGTTTCCTTAAGACCAGAAGTCCCACCACTGGTAACTAGTGCTAGATTGATCGAAGAGGCCATCGGAGTCGAAGCTGCCCCAATCGTCCGCCGATGTTAAGGAACTATCGGCGGGCTCCACCAGCTCCAGAAGGTTCGGTTCCTCTTCCAGCCCAAAGTACTCTGCTTTTATGCTCTCATCGTCCTCCGACACAACGCCTATTCCTTGTTCTGATCTTTCCATCGACACGCTCGCTTTCTCTTCCAACTCAACCTTGTTGCCGTCTCCGTTTCCTTCCAAATCTTGTCCTAACCCTCCCCCTTCAGACTTGTTCACTAGATCATTTAGCTTCTGCAACTGTTGAATCAAGAACATTTTCATAAGCCTGAGGGTTCAGGATTCAGAATTCAGGATTTGAGTTGAGAAATAGTATAGTACCTTTACTAGCAAGGCTTGCTTCTCCTTCTTCAAATTCTCGAATCGGGCTGCTAAGCTGTTGTAATTGGCTCGCAGCACATCGCAGTCTCGCTCGAGCTGCTTGGACTTGTACCTTGCCCTCTTGTTCTGGAACCATATAGCCACCTGGCGGGGCTGCAGCCCCAGGTCCGTGGCCAGCTGGACCTTCTTCCTCGGCTCGAGCCTCGTCTCGTTCTCGAACATGGTCTCCAGCGACCTGATCTGCTCGTCACTGAACCTCCTCTTGTTCTTGTTCCTCTTCTTTCTCGTACACCCGAAAGCCTGCCCTTCTCCTTCTCCGGCAGAAACCGAATATTCACTTCCCTCCATCGCTGAGATGTGCGTGTGTTTATTGGGTTGTGATATGCGATCCCAAATTGATAATCGCCTTCGGATCGCTCTCTCTATATATATATATATATCCACACTCCCTGCCTCTCTTTTCTCTTGATTCTGATAACGTATGGTGCTATACCTCTCTGCCTTGACAACATTGTACACTTTATTTATAAGGTAATTTTCTCATTACAAAATGCTGAACTCCAAATTATTATTATTATTATTGTTAAAAAGAGTAAGCACTCTAACAAACATGATGTACAACAATATAAAAGTACCCACAATGAGTGTGAATTTAAATTAGTATATTTAAGTCTATTAATCCTGTAAACCAATAGTAAAAACGGGTTAACGCAAGAGTTCCACAATCAGAAAGGAAATCTGGTTGTGTCACTAGCTCCTTTATCCACCCACAGAATCCATCGAAGCTTGTTATAGCTTGCCTACTCATTAACGTTTTCCTGTTTCAGACCGTAGAATTCGTCAATAACTTCGTGTAATCGCATGAATAGGTTCTCATTCAGAAACGGTGATCAAAATCCGTCAACTATCCATGCTCTAAAATTTTACACTTACAATGAATTGTAAATTATAAATGACACATTATAGAGATATCATATAATAAAAATTTACACTAAAAATTGTTGTTGGAGTCAATCTTGACCAATTTATTTGGTAAATGAATTAGGCGTAAGCTAGAGGACAATGTAGATTGACGGTGATGGGAGCTTGTGTGGCTTGCTGTTGCTCACCATGGAAGTGATTATTAATTTGCACTCTCTGTTACAGCTAAAGCTGACAAGGAGAGTATTATAGTTTTATCAGAAAATACTACGATACCATATTTTAATGTCTCTCTTCCCGTCATCTCCTCCGTCACCATCTTCGAATTCTAGTTCTTAATTATTTTTTGTCGGCTGCGTGAATCACGTTATAGAAATGTTTTTGGTTCCTTCTCGAAGTTTCTTCATCTCTGCTTGCTTCCCCCTAATTTTTTGGAGACATCATTCATACATACGTTACTAATAGTATGTCTTGTGATTACAACAAAACCTCATCATTAGCTCCTACAAATTTGTTCTCCTATGATTTTTCTCTCGCTTGTTTTTGTCCTCTCCACCGACCATTTGTGTCGTCTTCAAAAGATGCCATGTGTCTCGTACTCTATTCATCAAATCCTTCAACTATTAGAGCCCACATCGGGAAAACATATATTCATTTGTTATTTAATAAACATAATGCGATTTTAACTTAATACATTAATTTGAGGATTTAGTAGGTTAGAATTCACCGCCAACACCTCGGTTATGGGGACTTTTAGTGGGAC
This sequence comes from Erodium texanum, assembly GCA_036897725.1. NCBI lineage: Eukaryota > Viridiplantae > Streptophyta > Magnoliopsida > Geraniales > Geraniaceae > Erodium > Erodium texanum. The sequence goes on from JAYMSW010000028.1 coordinate 13,309, forward strand.
TTCTGCGTAGGTTATTTATCATTTTTGGTATTGTTTCCTTTGTGTAAGCTCTCGACAGTTGTGAGTCATAGTCTGGCATGACCTATTTGGTCGGATGTATTTTCCACTAGAGATAGTCTCTTTATGTTGTGATTTATGCTGTGACGGTATTCTCCGTCTAATGAAATCATCATTATATAAAATAATGTGATTATGAAAGTAGTCATTCATCAATGAGTATAGCTTGTGTACCGCTTACAGTCAAACTATACCTAAATGAAAGGACTTGAAACGCAATAGATACACACATAAACAAGACTAAGTCTGACACCAAAAAACCGAACTAAACTGGCACTAAAAACCAGACTAATTAGCTAGCACCTTATTAACTGAAAACAAGAAAAAACAACAACTAAAACTACGACTGAAGAAGCGTCGCTTCAGGGCGAATCTCCACACTCAACAAACTCTTGGGGAGGACGACACAGGCCAGGAAGGCCGGGCAAAAGGAGAGGCAAAATGCAAGAGAACCACAACAAACTGAATCCAGTGTTGCAAAAGAGAGAACCAGAGAGGGGCGAGTTAGCTCGAGAGAGCCCTCATTCCCCTCTCTTAATGTCGACAACTAATGGAAGGGACTCAAAAAGAGAGTGACTAAGAGAGAGTGGCTAAGGTTCCTATTATACTAATGATATATTAGTTATGAGATTTACATGTAAGTTTAATGAGATTAAGTTAATAAGTTGTTTTAAAACCTTATTAGAATTAGAATTATGTGTATCGAGTCTGGTATATAATAGAAAGGAATATTATATTTTATAAGTCAAAGATTCAAAGAAAAATAATATGTTATCTAATGCAGAGCGGGTCCGGTCACGAGGGAACGTGACTCACTTTGCTTCTCATCCCATTCTATTTATTTCTAAAAAAATCAATTAAATAGCCGAAAAATTAATAAGGAAAGTTGTTCAAGCACGACAATTTACCAGCTATCACACGTGGGCCAATGGTACATAGCCACCTGCGCCTTTACTCAAAACCGAGTACAAGGCTACGTTGTCCTTTTGATTTGGAGTTTATCTTGTGCGTGTCCGAAGATCAATGGTTCTGCGTAGATAGCTTGTTCAGTTGCATGGGCGATACGTGCACCAATCAGAAGTCGACAACTTTGCTCATATTTGGAGTCGCGTGTGGGGACAAGCTGTAAGTATCATGTTTTTAGGTAAAGCTATCTACACGTGCCACCTGTCCCCGCGGGCCTTCTTCTATCAGGAATCCAAATGTAGCCTTCACAATAACTAATTATTAGATGACACGTTTCAAAGGATCTTTGGGTGTGTGGATCACATAGCAGATGTGACACTTCTTTTTTTTTCTTTTTTGTACTGAAATATTACAGTTATTAATATAGATATTTTTAACATGGGATCATGAGAAATTTATTCATAGCAAAATGGCTCAACCCAAGGATGATTCAAATTCTTTTGTTGGGTTAGCTGAAGGGGATGGCAATACGAGGATGTTGATATAAATATAATTCATTCGTTTGTCATTTATGTAAAAATGATTGACATTAATATATATAAAGATATTATATATTAATATTTGTCTACCAAATTAAATATCTAGATGCATGTTATTGTTGGAATAATTTTTTTTAAATGTATACGGTTGTGTTTTATATCCGGCAATGTATATAAAGAAAAATAATTGGTTAAAAAGATATTAAAAATAGAAAATATTAAAACCAAAAAGAAGAAAGATAGTTGGAAAGTAGTTTCTATAACTTTGTGTTGTTGTGAGGATTTAAAACTGCATATTTGGTTTGGAAATTAAAGGAGAGAGAGACGAGTGAATTAAGTTATTGTATAGACCACATCAAGTGAATTTCATCATGTCTATGAACATGACATGAGTTTTGTCTGTATCAGGCTGTGACTTCCAATGAAATTCTTGACAATGATTGTGATGTATGAATTTATTTTTTTCCTCCCGGTGTTGTGTCAATCCCAGGATCCAATCCTCACAAGCAGTTTGTCCACACAACAATCGGGCTTAACTTTAATCCCTCAACATGTAGACACATGTCTACCAAAACATTAAAATTCTTTGCCAGCTTAGGGCACAAGAAAGCTCCATCCAAGCTTGTTAAGTACATCCTTCACCTAAAACTCATTGTACAGTCCTTCCCCTATAAGAAATGCTAACGACTTCGACCTTTACTTTCTCCAACATGTAATGAAATGAGAGCTATCTTTCCATATGTAAATCAAACAAGAATTACAGCCTCTCCACCCCGATAATAAGAATAGAATATAAATCAAATAGGGGTGTCCATAGTGAGATGACCCGTACATAGTAGTAGAATTTCATTCACCCACATGAATCGTATTAGAATTTTTTCAATCCGCGAACTGCCTACGGGAGGAAAACATTTGACGGATTTAAACTACATGCATTACTGGCGAATTGGGTCAAATCCGCATAGTTCGCAACATGTATAAATACATAAAAAAAAAATCAACCAAACCATAAGACGATAAATATTTTATAAGCATTATATGTTACATGCAACAAAAACCACCATCATTGTCTTCAATTACAATAATTCACATATTTGGTTTCATTATAAAAAAAAATTCAAATCTCAAAAGTTCAATCCTATTTTCAACTTCAAGGAATTTGCGAGCTGGCGGATGATCTGCAGATTACATACAAGGGATCCGCAATCTGCACACAAAGGTGTAGATTCTCGAAAATTAGATCCACAATCTGCATACTACTTTGCGGATGAGTTGCAGACGAGTATTTTGGTTGGACGGTTTAACGGGCGAATTGGATTTTTTGGACACCCCTGATTACTCAAATAATAATTAATATAATCCATAGTTTTTGGAATAACAATTTTAATAGTGAATACATGATAGAGCACATGTAGGAACAGTGAGTAAGAAAGTAACATGTAGATGCTTGTTTTTTCTTATAAACAATGAAACAAAATACGCATTTTAGGATCAAAAGAATAACACTTAATTAGATGATTGAGAAAGCAACTTATATAACCGTTGACAACCTTTAGACTGAGATGGTTGGTTGGTAATGATATTTGTCGGTTTCTATTACTTGTCCGCTTAATTATCCTAACATTGCTATCGGTTAAGTTACATGCTTTGATGCAGAAACGTGGATTTGTCAGGAAATGAATTTGGATAGAATTGAAGTCGTAGTCACACACAGGAGCTAGCGGATTTAGGATTTCTAACGAGCCAGGTCGAAAATAAGAAAATTACCTAATTACGCTAAGGTCAACGGAAGAAGGAGAAGAGGCTGTGATTGCGCCTAAAAAAAACGATTTCTTAAATCCCAAGTTCAGTCACCTACTTCGTAAGTTGTTTTTATAGAATCAGCCTTTAAGCCCCCACACATATAACTTCGGACTTGCAAATAAGTTGGTTAAAACCAATATTAATATATATTCTCCTAACCAACATAAATTTTGTAGAGTGGTAAAAAAATTATTAACATATATTGAGCTAAATGGTAAGAGAAATTTGAAATTCTATGCTTACAAATATGTCATATTTGAAAAATATGCTTTTATAGTTTAAAATTTGAAAAATATACTTCTTTTATCTATTAAAACAAAAATACCCTCATTAATATTAAATCATAATTTTCCTTATTAATCTTATTTTCTCATTATTGTTTTTCCTTTTCTTCGTTAAGAACACCCATACGAGCATGTGATCAGAAAGTCTTTCATATTTCATATATTTGAGTTATTTTACTTAATAGGTTTACAACAAGGACAAAGTTTTGATAGTGAATGTGCATTCGACATGCAATGGTTTGGTCCCTTTTTTTTTTAATGAATGGTATTGGTCACAATAAAAAGAACAAACATGTCCTATAGTTAATATTATATCATCGACCATCGACATTGAGAAATTAATAATAAAGTAATAAGTTAATGAAGAAAAGGAAAAACAATAATGAGAAAATAAGATTAATAAAGAAAATTATGATTTAATATTAATAAGGGTATTTTTGTCTTAATAGATAAAGGAAGCATATTTTTCAAATTTCAAACTATAGAAGCATATTTTTCAAATATAACATCTTTGTAAGCATATTTCAAATTTCCCATATGATATTCTAGATCTGCAAAAATTTATAGTTATTCGTTTAATTAATTGGCATCACGTATTTTTCGACATTTATGTCAAAGTCGAGGCTACAAGATTGATGCTAGCAAAAACATTTATCCAACGCATAGAGCAATCTTAAAATTTTATTATACCAACACATTTGAATCATGTGAATACCAAAATGCTAAGTAACAAAAACTCTCAAGGTTTGTAGATGAATATTTAGTTCTGAATTATACAAAAAAGCAAAAGTGTTCTGGACCGTAAAAATGAAGTAACAATGACCAGGCTCTCAAGATGATAACACCTTTTCCACATCAACCGTGACCTCCATGGCAGGTTTCTTCGCATTAAGCTTCGCTACCATGCCCTTCTTGCTATAATAATCAATTACCTGCAGTTACAAAATTTAAACAAGGATCATCAACAATATCAGAAGTAAGGATCACAACTAGAGCACAGTGATAGTGCCTAATTTACTATTGGCCATTGAGTTCTCCAGACAAGGTATAATTAAGTTTTTGACACAAATCAAAGTTTTAAAAACTTGCCAATGCTCACACCCTTTATCTAAATTCTTTGGCCCTCCACGAGAAATCAGTAGTTAATAAAAATTTAAACTAAAACAATCCTCAAGTGATTTGCAGCATGAACATGCACATAGAAGTTACAGTTGATTTTTTTTTTTGCTTAACATCAGAGATTCAAGATTTATGTCAAACCAGATGAAAAGGAAAAATACAGCATACCGGTTCGGTTTGCTCATGGAAAGCTTTTAGCCTTGAATGAAGAACAGCTGCAGTGTCATCCTTCCGCTGAATTAAAGGTTCTCCAGTGACCTTTTAAAGAAAATAAAACCAAAGAAAGCATGTTTTATAATCACAATTCATCTACTTGTCTTATAAACAAATAAACTCTTCAAATTGGCTTACATCATCAACACCGGGAACTTTGGGAGGAGAAAATTTGGTGTGGTAAGATCTACCGCTACTAGGATGGATCCAGCGACCGGTAATTCTTTCCTCCAAGATTGCATCATCAATTTCAAAGCTGACCACCTTGTCAACTTTAGCTCCCTTCTTGTCCAACATTTCATCAAGCTGAGGAAAGCCGATCACTTAGATATAGAACAACAACATGTGTGAATAGTAAATACACACTTTCCATAGTTTATTAGTTTAATTAATACCTTTTGAGCTTGGGCCACGGTCCTTGGAAATCCGTCAAGAATGAAACCTTTCTGACACGAAGGCTTCTTCATTGCTTCGTCTATAATGCCAACAACCAAGTCATCAGAAACAAGTTGGCCCTGAAATGTGATTTAGCAAGCAATTAGCATTTAAACTAAAAAGAATCAAACTTGTTTTGGAATTGAAGATGATATGACTGTAAAAGCTCACCGTCTCCATGGCCTCCTTGGCCTTGACACCAAGAGGAGTTTTTGCAGCAACAGCAGCTCTTAACATATCACCGGTTGCTAAGTGGCACAAGCAGTGCTTATCCTTGATGATTGGTGACTGGGTACCCTTTCCAGATCCAGGTGGACCTGCACCACATAATCCTCTGTGGTTATGAAAATTAAACCATATTTGAGATAGCAAAGTTGTACTTAACTATCTCATAGAAAACACCATATTTCAAAATAGCCCGTTTTAATCTTAAAATGAAAAAAATCTGTGTATCTATTTTTTTTTCCCACCAAAATTGTTTTCCTATTTTCCTATCCTTCTGTGCACTCAAGGATCACCTCTCATTCAGAGAATCAAAAAACATAGCCAATAATTTTTGAAGAAATTTAACATGCAAGTAGTCTCCTGACAAGAACATGACATGAACATTGGATAATTTTTGTGTTGTCTACGATTTCAGTCGATATATGTTACAGATGACAAAAATACATCCACAGAATAGAGAATTATAATTCAATAAAGCATTATTAGAAATCGGTGCTAACATGTAAAATCATGAATAAGCTCCAAATGTGACAGCAATGTGGAATATCTTATAATAACCAATGAAGTTTCAAGACATGAATGAAAAACAGTTGTTATATATAGTTAAAACTATTAAGCTTTCAACTCATAAGCCTAAGCTGCTTTCAAAAAAAAAAAAAAACTCATAAGCCTAAGTTATAGGTTGAGGGGCCCAAGTCTCAACTGGTACTTGAATAGATCTCAAACTCAACACACATACAATGCAATATACTACATCAAAATAAACACACAATAGAAATGCATCTTTCAGATCTAATTGACATTCATCCATGTAATCCATACTTATATGCACCCCAAAAAAAAACACCTAAATAGAGAAGATACATACGAGCTACAAAAAGAAGAAGAGAATTTAAACATAAAATATAGGATTTCATCAGCATATCTTTTAGCATTTTAATTCAACTTAAGTCAGAACAAAAACACATTAGTTTTAAAAAATCCTAGCTTCTCACTTATCAGCTGACAGAACCAAAAACCCAAACAAAATCATAACCTGAAAATCAACCATCCAGATCCTAAAGTACTCTCAATCAACTCTCCAAACAAAATCAGTCAACATCCAGAAACAAAATTATAAAAACATGCATTTCACCTCATTATCCAAATCAAACCCAAAACACCTTAGCCCTCATCAAAACACTTCAAAAATCGTAATTCACAAACAAAACCCATCAAATACTCGGATCTGTGCTCATCAATCTTCCCCAAACACACAAAAAAAACAATTTTTTTTTAATACAATAAACAATGCAAGTACTCATAAACATGAATATAAGTGGTGCAAAAAAAGATGATTCTACCGATGAGAATGAGGCGCTTGTCGGGCTTGGAGGAGCACTTGAGCCGACGCAAAACCTCCGTCATGAGATCCACAGTCGGGACGTTCTCGAGGTCCTCTGAGGTCGCCATTCTCGCTAAGGCTCTTCTCTCACAACGAACACTACCAAGCAGCTGAAGAAGAAGAAGAAGAAGAAGAAGAAGAAGAAGAAGCAGAGAGAAAGGGGTTGCTATAGATTCGAAACTTGTTTACGGTTTCGGACCTTTCTATGCTTCGAATTCAAGCATTCACCAACCCAACCAGTCCGGCTGAAATTACCATTATGCCTTCCCACTTATATGAAATGCCACTTATACCCCTTCTTAGTCGAACATTGACTCACCAACCTCTTCCAACTACCTTGCAGGCGTGAAAGGTGCTTCTCATGTTTATTTGGTCCTACAAATCATTTTTGTCAGTTTCAAAATCACTAATAATAAATATCTTAAGTAATCATATCAGCCTCATAATAATGAAATAATCATGAGATTCATTTTTTAAAGCAAAAAAAGAACAGTATTGATCTGTTTTAAATGTAATTCTACAATCAACTAATGTGATTTTACGTGCAAAATGATATATTTTTGAAAAAAATTCATAGATAAATGCATATATACACAATCTGTACAAAAATATGCTCTAAATTATGCACACAAAAAATATATGATATTTTTAGTATAATTTAGCAACTCACCAATTAAATCATACATGTCAAAAAGATAATAACAGTGAGGCCAAGTTAATAGAGAATTAGTTTGGATATGAAAAAAAAAAACCCACATTAACTATGAAAAAAGCCTAATAAAACAACATAAGTCAAAATTGTTTTCTTCACTCTTGTGATTTCTTCTTCTTTCTCTTCTTTTCACTCGCAGCCTGCACATCCTCTTCATCTCCTTTGCTCTTCTTCTTCTTGGCAGTAACGCTTTGCTCAGCAATGGCAGCATCTGAATCACTAGCACCTGCAACATCTTCCATCTCCTCATCCAATTTTCTCTTCACCTTTTTCGTCTTCTTCTCTGATTTGGATGGTTTGTCCTCAGCCATGGCCTCATCGTCTTCCACTTCTGCTTCAGATTTAGATTTCTTCTTCTTACTCTTCTTTGCTGAAGCAGTTGGTGTTTCTGTGTTCATCTCTTCATCTGCAGAATCAAATTCATTGATCATGCATGCTATGATAATGGCATCGTAATGATAGATCACAGTACATTTGACAAACCTTTGTTTTGTGCACTTTCCATGGCAGCTTTCATTACATCAATGTTCTTTCTTGGTGCAACACCCTTGTCATAAAAGTCAAGGCGTTCTTCAACTTGTTCACGTAGTTTCTCCCCAAAAGCAGTACTACCAATTTCTGCATTTTGAAATCATCCCACAAAATTTATAACAAAGAAAAACAAAATAATCAGAATTATGTAGCATAAAGGTTTGAAACTAACCAGAAAAGCAATCGATTCGTGATGCAATAGAGCACTTGTTAGCCAGATAACGAGCCATCCTCCCCTTGTTTCTTGCAGATGCACGGCCGATAAATGATGAGTGGAATATAAGGCCATATTTTGGGGTGTTTCCTTTAGTTTTCAATGCCCTAAAGATTAAGACAATGTCATGACTAATATTAGTTCCAAATGCAATCGTTGGATAAGTCCAAACTCGACTCTAATAAATTTTCCTAAATTACCTAAAAAGAGCCTTCTCGGCGCCAAGGATCTGAAGGGTGGAGGAAGGACACTTAGCTAGATTTGTGAGACTACCAGCATGAGAAATTAGGCGGCCCCGACAACCTCACCGATCAAGGAGGCTAGATTGGGTGCAATGTCATTCATTTTAGTGACCAGATAATCATAAAGCTTTCGCCTATACTCAGAAAGGTCCATAACCCTCTGTGCAAATTGCCGGACATTGATTAAGTCTATTGGGGACAACTCTTGTCCTGAAAAGAATAATAATATTCAAGCATTAATACGAAAAGAGACATAAGATTGATAATAATTAAGTATCAATGAGTATGGGTTTTACCCATAGATGCTTTTGCGGCTTCTATGATCTCCTTGGCCTTATCTTCATCCCCAAGTATGTCTGTTAGGTCTGAGAGCTTATCTTCGGACAACTCTGATCTGTTCTCAATGAATTTGGCTACTCTTGAATAGAGATAGTTGTCATTAACAATCTTCACTAGTTCAGGAAAATGCCATCCATACCATTCCCTAAAGAGAATGCATATAAAAATAATTAATCGAAGATACAAGCAACAAACAAAAAAGAGCATGAACACCAGTGACAAACCTGACTCGCATGGAGAAAGAATTGATATCTTTATCGAGGGTGTCAAGAAGAAAGATAGCTTGGATAACTCGATTGACATTGAACTTGACCTTTGCCCTGCTGTAGCTGTGGGCAAGACCAAGCTGCGCTTTCTCCAAGTCACCGGGCTATGAAATGCAATACAAGAAGTACAATCAGAACTTCTTGAAGTAAACGAAGATTGCATAAAAGAGGAGTACACAAATATACAGACCTTCAAATCCTTAATGAACTTATCAATGTGCTGACGAACACCACGAAGAAGTTCACGGGTAAATTCATCGTTTTTGCAGGGGAGTTTAGTCTCTTCTGTGATCTGTGATCCGACCTTATGATCCTCTACTCCTAAAGTGAACTTCTTTTTGCCAACTTTTGGTAGGTTGAGTTCCAAAAAGCTCCTCAATTCATCACTCATTTCGCCTGAAACCAAATAAAGGACAAAAACATATAATTCCAGCTTCAAATGAATCAACCATTGAACCAAACAGAGATTTAGCATACAAAACACCTAAAACAATGTTCACGCAAAAAAAAAGATCTTTAATTCAAATGATCATCCACACAGAATCAGCATAAAGTTTAAAACAACAGTTGGCAAGTTCAATCACACAATTGAATTCATATTCTAGCTCTAACCCACAATACTATCAAAGCAAGAAGTAAAACAAGTCTCACAATCTACATAGAAACAAAGATCACAATGAAAACACAAAAAAAACCCACTTGGGCATATACACAAATGAAGCAAACATTATCTAAAGTATAAACCTTGGCCTAACATAAGAGTCACTTCAATGGCGAAACAGAAACAAGGAACAGAGGCAGAGGCAGAGTCAGAGTCGTTACCTTCGGACACTGCATTAACCTGTTTCAGAGCATCTTCCTCGCATCGGCGTAAGGCTGAAAAGCGACGAGCTGCACCACTTTCCCGAACCGGTTCAGGTCCGAGACGGAGTTCCGGACAGCCTCTGTGTTTTGCCCGATTTCATCGAGGCCGTGAGCTAGAAACAAGGCGTACCCAGAAGCCGCCTCGTGAAGAAGATACGTCACCATTGAAGAAACAGAGACACAATGTCGCTTACCAGCACACTGCAACGCCTATAACGGAAAAAACGGTCTTTTTCCTCAGTCGGCGATGGCGCAGAAGAAGAGAGGCTTAGGGTTTAGGGTTTCTACCGCTGAAATTGAATTTATACGGTAAATAAAAGGGTTAATTCCAAAAATACAGGGCAGTCACTAATTTCAAAAACTTATTTTAGACACTATTCTATTTTATTTTTTTTATACTGCAGTTTCTTTGTATTAAGTGTTGGTAAGCGTCAACCTTACTTATATAGGATTAAGAGGTATTATTACTTGACTTTCTTGATTATTATCAAGCTTGATTTATTAAATGAGTTTATTATGAGTCACCTTTATGTAGAAAGGAACCCGTCAATGGCAATTGACCAACTCTATTCTATTTTATTACATCGAATACTCTTTTTAGTCCACCTTTCATTAGTTTAGATGTTTTTCGTCTAATTTTCTTACATACTTAGCATGTGCCTTCTAATTTTTTCTTTAAAAAAAGACAAAAATATCCGTAGAAGTAAAAAAATAAAAAAGGGAACATAGTTTGCAGCGAAGTCCAACCAGCAAGAGTGGTGCGTGGTCTCCAATCTGGTGCCATCGTCGACGCCTCTCACACTTATACTACCGCCGAGTTTGTTTTGGTGAGGATTTCATTACGTCCGACGCGAATGTCCAGTCTAATACGTGGTGGTCGATGGAGATCTGAAAATTTACGCCGACAGTGAATTCGTCGTCTCCATCAATTTTGTACATGATGAGCACCTTCTTTAATTCATCAGGGTCCGAAAAGGTTCCGGTGCTCGGGGTTGCTCGCTTGAGGTTGTGATGACTGAACTCCGAACTAGATCTGGCCGGTGAGTCTCCAACATAATCGATGCGCTTGTTCTTCCTCATCGTGTCATGTTTCCGACGAGTCTCTTCACAAAATCGACCTCGATTCAATCCTGTCGTAGGTGTTGTGGTGGGTGGGTCTCGTTGCATGAGTCGTGACAGGTGGGAACGGACCGGAACGTTGCCCGAGAAGAAAGGAAAGACGACGAAATGTTTTTTTTCTTCTTTTATTTCAGAAAATAAATTTTATATTTAATTTAATTTAAATAATCTAAAAATTACTTTTTCAGTTAAAAATGATAAAAACAATATTTATTATCAGATTTTCCATTTTTTATAAAATAAAATAATCATTTCCATAAATATAAAATCATTTTTTCTAAATATAAAATCATTTTTCCAATTAAAACTACTTTAACAAAATATCAAAATTACTTTTCTATTTAATTAAAAATCATTTGTAATTTTGAAACCATCCTTTTTAAATTAAAGTTTTATTTTATTATTATTAAGAACTAAATAAGTTACTTTTAAAACAAAAGGTTTTATTTTATAAAAATATGTTTTGAATTAATCGGTTTTGACCGTTTTTTTGGTTTAACGATTTTTTTATTCACCCCTAAAATAAGTCACTGGTAGTGTGTTTTTTTGGAATTAACTCTAAATAAAAATATGGAACACTTGTAACTGCTCAGTGGCGGCTGTCGGACAAACCTACTATGAACGACATCGTTTTATATGTATTTGTGTTACCTACACGGTTCTGGTTCACACTTCTTAAACCCTAATTACCTCTGCCTTCGTCCTCAGTACACACTCAGTTACAGAGATTGAAGCATCAAGCAGACTTTCAGGGAATGGCTCAGCTAAAGGCGATCTCTTTCTCCTCTCCCACAGCTTTTGCTTCCCACGGTCCCAGAAGAGGTACTTTCTCTAATACATTTCCACAAATTCGAGGAGAAATGTTGATTTTTTTTTTTTTTTTTTGTGAATTTGATCTTCTGGGTGAAAAAAACTGGTTCTTGATTTTCAGATTTTCCGGCACTTCAGAATCAATCGATTTCGCTTCGAAAGGTAATTCTAACGCCATTGCGAACTCTGAAATGAACCCTTCATTTTCTTATGGCATTGATGAGATTTGTGTTGTATTTGTGTTTTTGCTGGCAGTTGGGTGCCAGCAACAATGGAGGTTCTAGAGTTGCTGCCAGAGGGCATAAGTATCAAGGTGAGGTTGATTCCTTTGTTGGGTGCTTGCATGCTTTGATTGATCGTATGAATTGTTTCTGGGTTTTCTTTTTCCTATTTAGTTGATTACTTCTGTGTTAATGGGTGACATTTGATTTTCCTATCTGAAAAATGTACTGCTATCATGTAGTTCTGACATGAATTTATATCCTGCACTGCATATCCTGTTTGGGAAGGTAATCATTTCTGAATTTTTATTCTTGGCTTGTGTTTTATCTGTATTGGGAAATGATGTTTATAGAAATGAGTTCAATCACAATCAACCTCTTCTGTGTATTGGTTGTTTGAGTTCAGTCCCATACTAATTTGAGAAATATATTAATTTTGAATAGTTTTGTTCATAAGTTACTTCAAAGCCATCTTCTATTTCTTCTTCCATCATGTTTTGCTCCTCCAGGTTCTGTCTCTCCTTAAATGTGTTTAATTTCCCCTATGTGGAGGTAATTATTTGAGCATGTTAGAACAAATAGGCAGAGAGGCACATGGGGGAAGTCAAATACTAACATAGTCATCCTTAATATATGTAGCTGTTTTGTAACATGTTTTTTTTGTGTGTGTTATGTAACATTGATTTATAAAGTTCTCTTCTGTCCTCAAATTGCAGTCATTCGGGCAGTCACAAGTGATAAACAAGCCGACACTGTCACTGCTACTAATGGTAAAGGCCTTCGTGGAAAACTGAACAAGGTGGTTCTGGCTTATAGCGGTGGCTTAGACACCTCAGTCATTGTCCCTTGGTTAAGGTATAGCTCTTCTTCTGTTTATTATAATTGGTGCTTAGTTAGCGAAGATCCCAGAAGACTAAGATTTTTTTAGAAAAAAAAGAAGAAGACAATGAGTGCTCCACATATTGATATATAATATTTGGTCTGATTTGTCATTATATATTTTCCAGGGAAAATTATGGCTGTGAGGTTGTTTGCTTCACTGCTGATGTTGGTCAAGTATGTCACTGTTAACAACATTTAGTTTACTTATTTATGATCTATAAAGGGATTGTCTTTATTTTGAACTTTTTAGTCTTTTTTCCATCACCACCTAATGGTCAACAACATGCTGAAAATGGTAGGGCTTGATGGAATTAGATGGCCTTGAAGAAAAGGCCAAGGCTAGCGGGGCTTGCCAGTTGGTAGTGAAGGACTTGAAGGAAGAATTTGTTAAGGACTTCATATATCCTTGCTTGCGAGCTGGTGCTATTTATGAGAGGAAGTATCTTCTTGGAACCTCCATGGCCCGCCCCGTGATTGCAAAGGTATAGAACTATGCCGATAAAATTTAAATATTTGAAGCTTGGATTGATTTATGATATTTCTTTTGATTCTTTATAATAGGCCATGGTGGATGTTGCCAGAGAAGTTGGAGCTGATGCTGTTGCTCATGGGTGCACAGGAAAGGGAAATGATCAGGTACAGTAATCCCCGTGATAATAATTTGCTGATCATTACAATGGCGTATGATCTTCATTCTGATTAAAAGTTTATGCTTCATTGTCACTCAGGTTCGCTTCGAGCTCACCTTTTTTGCTCTTAATCCCGAGCTAAATGTTGTGGCTCCATGGAGGGAGTGGGATATTACAGGGAGAGAAGATGCAATTGAATATGCTAAGAAGCATAATGTGCCCGTCCCTGTGACCAAGAAGTCCATTTACAGTAGAGACCGCAACTTATGGCATCTTAGCCATGAAGTAAGTACCGCATTTTAAGTTTTAACCAATACATTTTATTGAAATGTATCTTTCACTCAATTATGTATGAACTCTTGACATTGAAGGGAGACATCTTGGAAGATCCTGCAAATGAGCCAAAGAAGGACATGTACATGATGAGTGTTGACCCTGAAGATGCACCAAATGAGCCTGAGTACGTTTTCTTATCAAATTTATGAATTCAAGTCCTGACTAGTAATTAGGGAATTCCTTAAAATTACCTCTATGATTGTCCACAAATAGAAAACTACTGTTCGAAAAGCTACTAACTTTAAACTACATTTTGTTTGCAAAATTGTACACAGTTGGATCTCATTATAGTTTTAAAACAAAATGACTATTTTACCCCTGGACCTTTACAGTTGGATTTCATTTTAGTTTTAAAACAAAATGAGTATTTTACCCCTAAGCCTTTTGAAAAATAACAATTTTGTCATAAGTAATTAGAATAATAATTTTTAAATGATGGTGAATAATTAAAATATTTATTTTCATTTCAATGGCGATTCTGTCATTTTGAATAAAATATTTATGCATGTATTTTTCATTTCAAGGGCAATGTTGTCCGGTTTGAAGATAAGGGCACCAACCTTCAAAAAGTCAGATAGTACATGATATTATTTTGTAACCATCTCTTTTATTTATGTGCCATTAAACTTCTACAGGTACATAGAGATCGGGATCGAGGCTGGCCTTCCTGTTTCCGTCAACGGAAAGAAGCTCTCCCCCGCCTCCCTCCTCGACGAGATGAACCAAATCGGCGGGAAACACGGAATTGGCCGGATCGACATGGTGGAGAACAGGCTCGTTGGCATGAAGAGCCGGGGAGTGTACGAAACTCCCGGCGGGACAATCCTATTTGCAGCCGTTCGCGAGCTGGAGTCCCTGACCCTTGATCGGGAGACAATGCAAGAGAAGGACAGGCTGGCACTCAAGTATGCAGAACTTGTGTATGCAGGCAGGTGGTTTGATCCTCTGAGGGAGGCTGCAGATGCGTTCATGGAGAAGATTACTGAGAACACGACCGGGTCTGTTACTCTGAAGCTGTACAAGGGCTCGGTGACTGTTACGAGCAGGAAGAGCCCGTATAGTCTTTACAGAGAGGACATTTCGTCGTTCGAGAGCGGACAGATCTATGATCAGGCTGATGCTGCTGGGTTCATCAAGCTTTATGGTCTTCCCATGAGAGTGAGGGCTATGCTCGAGAAAGGCTTGTAATCTTTTATATGTAATGTGTCTTTTCTTGTTTCTCCGTGCTTGTGAAAAAAGATTTATTCCAATAATTCAAGTTTTGGAGTTTCAGTTCTGTTTTACTCGTAACAAATCCTGCTCTTAGGTGTTGTGTTCTATATCTTTTGCATTTTACTGCCTTCATAAATTGTCCACAAACACGTGATCTCGTGAAAAAGTTCAAATGAATGGTTTCGGACTATTGTTAAAAACTCGTGTACGTCAGGTGAAGATAAAAATCGAAGTTTTTGATAATTTCCACTTATTTAGTATAATGGTAACACGATAAAAATAAAAAAAAAGAAAGATCACGTGTGTGAGCAATTCATAAAAGCAGTAATTTGAAATTAACCCGAATCTTTATTACTTGATGAAAAATAGTATTTCTAAGTTGCAAGCAACAATCCATAAACAAAACAAAAAAAAACTGATACATCAAAGCCACTATCTGTATTTTTTTTTTTGCGAGAAGCCACTATCTGCATTTCAGTGCAGATGAAAGAATCAAAAGGAAATTGCTGCTTTCACAGTATCAAACATCAACGACAATCTTGGCATCAAGAAGAGAATACTCTTCGAAGAAAGCCTTGAAATGCTCGTATGAGTGCTTCACATCATCAACAGCACACATTTCTCTGATACTATGCATCGAGAGCTGAGGAGCACCCACATCGACAGTACGAATCCCGACCCCACTTGCCAGAATCGGACCAATAGTTGAACCACAAGGCATGTCATTACGAATCACAAAGTCCTACATTATATCGAAGCACCCTAATATCAATACAAAACACGTACAAAATAGGCAATCTACTGGCTTGCATATAATATTGACATAATGTATGTGAAACCATGGCAAGGAAATGAGTTACCTGAATGGGAAGGTTGTGATTTGCGGCTATCTCCCTGAATATGAAAGAAGTGACTGCATTGGTCGCATAGCGTTGATTGGCATTGTGCTTGATGACAAGACCTCCATGCATCTTCGGTTGATGATTTTCTTCATGCTTGTCCTGAAAAATTATCCCCCGTGTAATTGACCACAGTGCAATGAAACAGTCCTTATAGTGAATCATTGGTACACGAAACAACATACCATATAATTAGGGTGAAGGGCATGAGCCATGTCTGCAGATACAAGGAAGCTCCTCTGGATCGCTTTTTGAAGCAGCTGCAAAGAAATTAATGCAACAAACCTAAATGAGATCTTGTGAGCACGGAAATCACATTTAATATAGAATATGAACCGAAGAAGATAAGGCCACTCATATACTGGACACGGGGCGATTAGCACCTTGGAATCTGAGCTGAAGGAACTTGTTATAAGTGATAAAGCATCTAACATGGCGGGAGAGCCAGCTCCTTGTGCTGAATCGGATCCAACCTCTTCATGATCAAACAGCGCCACCATTCTCACACCAGTCTCATTCTCAAGGCTGCTTTCAGATGATGTAGCATCTACCAATGCCTGAGATTCAAATCATGAGGCATCAAACAGATATAATCAGTGGCTTGAATTGAAACTACTACAAAGAGCAGATGATTCGAAGCTTATGCTTTGGTTGGAGAAACATACCTTAAGAGAGCAAAATGACATGCAGAGATTATCGAGCCTTCCTGAGAAAACAAATTCCTTCATGGCACCGGCTATAATGCTTGGTTGAGTATCACATGCTTGCAATTCAAAATCACTTATATCATCTGGTTGGCAACCAAGCTTATTGGATAGCAGCTAGAAGAAAGAAAAAGAACCGATCATCATGATGAGGTTGTATCAAGAAATATTAAGTTCACATGTTAAAGAAGGGAGAAGAGTGTAAGGAAAGGCATAATGGGAATTACAAGAAAAGTCATCAATGGTGGTAGTCTCAGATCATAAATTATTCACCTGAAGGAGAAGGGTGTGATGCTTTGAGTTATCTTTCTTTCCATCAGAACCTTTTTCGGCAACCACTTTATTCAGCTCTCCCTGTAAAGTAGTTCATAAGAAAAACAAAATAACGGTTAAACAACCACTTGATTGAACTCTAATAAAGAAGATATCACTCTTTACATGCAGCTAGAAAGAATCTTAAACAAAAATTGAAGTAAGGACAAAAAAACTCCGTATCTTACCATTCTAAATACACAATTTAAATAGCTTCAAACCCATGTTTCATACATGGAATAAAACGATGATATCAAGGATGAAGGATTCTAGCACACATACAACTTGCTCATTTGATATCAAGGGTACGTGCTTATTCATTCAAATCAGTATAAACAAGGATTCTTGAACTGGATATGATCTCAAAACATTAATTTAAACTCTTCACTCTTGTACTGTTATGGCATGCACTATTTTGCAAATAGAGAAGAATGAAAAAGATTAATTGACAAATTACCTTAACTGATGTAGCCAAGACAGGTACAAGATGACTCTGTGTGTTCACTTTAAATCCATCGTTTACACCCCTGTGCAGTAAATATAGCATATATCCACGTTTACGCCAAGTCCAACTCAAGAGATGAGAAAATAACAAGCATACACGATTGCAGATAACAAGCTAATCAATGTATCTATCTCTACATATCAACAGCAAACTATTTGATAGGTTGACAAGTCACCAAGTGACAAGGAAATGAATCTAGAAGCATAACCTGTCCAAGTGGATTGCAAGGGTTGGGATCCGCATTATAGGCTCTTCAATCCTAACAAGACGATGTGAGTATGAAGGGCGACCATCCTTTAATTCTTTGATCATTACCCGTCCAGCAACTGTCAAGTCACGATCAAACCATGTATGCCACAAACCACCACCATATGTTTGGACACCAACCTCCAAATATCCAGCCTTAGTTACCTAAGCATCCATTTTCATTTCCCGTAAAAACTTTGATTATCCTTCCCACAGAACATTCATCAATTCAAAACAAGCAATGGAGTCACAACTACAAGTTCACCTTAGAAACAGGCTTAAGTTTCAGGCAAGGACTGTCTGTATGAGCACCAACTATGTGAAACCCATTGCCAGCTACATATCTGATCAACAATTCACAAAATCAGCAACCGGGTAATCTCAATCACAACCTCACAACCAGAACAAACTAAAATGTTGTATCTCATGTTCATATGAAACAAAAACATTTTACAGACACAAAAACCTCAACTTTCCATTTCAATCAACTAAATGTAAGCTAATGCACCAGTGACCCACCAAACATGTAAGAACAGTAACATGAATGAACAAAAAAAACATACCTTTTACCAATGGCGAAAGCAACAATCGTAGAGTAATTCCTGGTGAAAAAATATTTCTTCCCCGCTTCCAATTTCCAGTCGTCCCTCTCAGAGACTTGCTCGTATCCCACGCTCCGCAAACGCTTCTTCGCCTCCTCTGATACACCACCATACCCGATCAAAATTAATCATTTCACAAAACCCAGTTCCTAAAAATCGAAACCCTAAACTCACTGTTTGGGCGCTCGGAAAGCAAGGGAGAAAATACAAAAAAAAATGGATTTTTTCAAGAGTAAAAGATGAAGGACTCACCAACGGCGTGGAAAGCAGTAGGGGAAGCGTTCAAGAAATCGATAAAATCGGAGACAAGAGAGCAGTCTTCTTTGACCATTGCTTCGCTCCGATGTTTCAGAAGAAGAAGGAAAAAAAAAATGGAAATACCGATTTTTTTCAACAGTTGTGTTCAAGCAGGAGAGAAACAGACACAAACTGTTCAAATAGGAAATAAGAATATTGATTTTTATTTTTATTTGTATACATCTTTCGAATCATTTATATTATTTAAATACAGTACTTATCGTTAATTAGAGATAGTTGTCGTAAATTAATTGATGATAAAAAGTCTAAAAATCATATTTAATAAAACTATCTCTTAATTAGAAGTGATCTTTACTTTACTTCCATTATTTTAGCCTAAATTGTGGGTCAATGAAAGAAAAATACTTTTATAATTTGTTATTGCCGTAGTTTATTTTGTCCTCTAATTAGTTTCTTAATCATATTGTCAATATGGGTATGAAAAAGGTAAAGTTGTTGATAATACAGGTTGGAGTCTCTTGTTGTCAGAAAGACATGAATCTATATTTCTCAGTTTAATTTTTTTAATGAATCAGATTTTAATCATTGAAATTCTATATCGAAAAAAAAAAAGATATCATTACTCACAACGCTGGTCCTTTCATAAAACAAGAAAAGCAGTCGGTTTAGGTTCGCTAAATTAAACCTAGTTTTTTTTATTACTATTTTTTAAAAATATATCAGATATATAGAATTTAAGTATGTCATGACTCACTTTAAAATAAATCGAGATTATATAATTAAGTTCGAATTTTACTTGAAAAACATATTCGAAATATGGTTTGGTTTGTTCCGTTTTTACTATAACTGTGCAGTAGTATAAAAATTTATGGTCAATCGTATTAAATAAAATATATAAAATTATTTAGATACTAAACAAACCAGTGTGGAACCTATCAAGCTCTGAAAAGGACTTATTAAATAAGCTCAATCTTAAACTTGAATTCAACTCGTTAACAAAAAATTAAAACGTATATTTGATGTATTAAGTGTTGGAAAAAATGGCTCTTAAAGCCTTTGTTGTTGGTTTTCACTTGTCCCACATCTTTTAAACATGAGAGCCCTTGTGGGCTATGTGTGAGTGGGCTATTTGGAGAAGCCCACATGTGCGCTGCCGTCGTTGTCCGTTCGGGTCGGGCTGGGGCTAGGTCTCGGGTCTCGGTGGAGCCCCTATGGGGCGGGCTAGCAAGCCTTTTTGAGGCCCACTTGTTTTAAATTCAAATTCGAATTTCAAATCACTTTGAATTGTTCAAGTCAAACGAATCAGTCAGTTAAGTCAGTGATCGTGCGCGGATTATGGGGAACTGAAGGTTGACGCAGATTGTAGGGGGGAGCTGCTCCTCCCTTTGTGCGCGACGCGAATCCTCCCCCTATCTAGATATTGACTTGCCAAAACATTAGCCTTACCACATTTGTCACTCTTTCCAAAAATACTGCAACACCTGATAGCTGTCCACACCTTCCACATCCAGTGAGCGAATGGGCACACTACTGGATCGAGTTGTGTTAACCTTGGGGAGCAATCGCTGTTGATCGCCACCTCGGTCACTTCAGAATAATTGCTTTCAAGTAAGTAGGTCGAGACTATCACAACACAACGTTTCCATCTTTATCATCATACCGATTAATCACTTTCATATTTCAGTTTTTACAGTATTGAATATATCTTTTTCTTACAACTTCATCTATGAATCTTTGATAAGGAGAAGAAGAAAGCCGACAAACAAGTGACGGCTGATTATAAGTATCTACCCATGAATTATTTAATGACCCAGTTGTCCACATGAGCAAATCAAGATGGGATTCAAGATTTGTGGTTATCGGAAGTGTTGTAATGATGCTATATATAAATGGTATCTATATTTTAATATTTATCTATTCAATTTTTAATATTTTGTTTAAATCGTTATCTTATCTTATATTGGAATGTTATCTTATTTTAATTTTGATATCCTATGTAAACCGTTCACCAAAACACAAAATTTTTGGATGCGCAAAAATAATATCAAAAATACATACAATTTTTATTCAAGTAACTTCGAGAATAAAATTATGTAATAATATTAGAATTACACTAAAGTAACAATCAAAATTATTTTAAACTAGTGTTCCGTCGCTTTAAATTATTGAGTCCATATCTTGTCCATAACTATATTGTGTTTTAGAACATGTCAGTTTAGAATAAGGAACGTAAGGAGAAAGGGCGGGAAAATCGTTATCCATTTTGATTTGAGAACGAGGGAGATAGAAATTTGTAGTGTGTTTGCCGAGGTAGAAAAAATACAGAGGAAGAGGCACTAGAAAATGGGGAGGTTAAAATAATGGTGTTGGTTTATTATATAGGCCGGAACAAGGAGTCATTAGAGACGAAAGAGTCGTTGGGTTTTTAACAGCTCTTTTCTATCTACAAAACCACCACATAATGCATAATCGTTGGCTGTCAAAGTTCAATTCGTCAAAAGGCATGTTGATTTTGTTACTAAATCATAAATCTTTTGAAATCGCGATAATTTAATACTATAAAAATTGTCAGGAGAATGTAGTATCACATTTCTAAGTAATCGAAATTCAACCGATTATTTCTATAAATTCACCTATAAAATCACCCCAATCTATTAAGCACAACAAATGCTCTAATAATGTGTTGAAAACAAAAACACAAAATATATTTCGTGTATGTTCATATTTATTTGCTTCGTCTTTTAAGACAACTTCAACCTATTATATCATCTTTGTATAGATTTTATGTCACATGGTATAGATATCATACCAAAAAAAATAGTGTTTTATTTTGAATTTTTAATAGTGAAATACTTAAAATAACATTTCATTCAATCACATCCTTAACATCGTTGAAATGCTATCATCATCATTTAGTGTAATTAGAGGAAATGTTAAAGTACCCCTTCAAATTTGAAAGGGCGCTACTACATTAAACATCGGGATAAACCCTGTGAAAATTGGAATAATTGAAATATAAATTATGAGACTCTATATAACTTGATGCAATTAGAATGTGTTAAAGTTGTCATTAACCTTCCTCGTTTTTAATTATTATATTGTCACTATTTTGTTGATATCATATCGTTAAATGTATCTTATTGTTATGGTTGACAATCAGCGTCTATTAACTACACCCTAACCACTATTTTGATTACCGGTTGATAGGTGTTAAATTCATTATAGCTAGGTTGGGAGAGGAAGATTAGTGGACTCATCAAACTTAAATGCCTGCAATGGAAATAACATTTTAAGTATCATTTGAAAGATTTAAGTAAGTCACCCTTAAGAGGAATAGAGGATAGATAGATTTAAGTATTCTTATTTTGAATACATAATATATATATTCAACCATCATATAAAAGTAAGTCAGGGTTGGGTTGATGCGTCGTGTTTCGTTATCTCATTTGCGTTACAAATCATATCATTTGAACCGTAAACTTTTGTCGAAAACCTCTTAAACGAGGGACATGTCGCACGTCTCTTTGTCTTCCATAATGTTGAAAACTATCGGATTGAAGAGATTGACTCCGTGGATCCCGACCACCTAGATCCCTCATTTTGGTTACCATAATCTCATACAATTTGATAGTAGTTAAATAAGAACATTAAATGCGTAATTAATTGACGAATTGACCTTTTCGGTTTTCATGATAGTAGTTAAATATGGAGAACATACTCGAAGGTTGATCTGAGAGTCATCTCTCTTTGGAGGAATCACCGTCGATCTGTATATGGCTCGACAAAAGTCATTCAAATGGAAGACCGAGAAGATGTCCAACAAAATTCTAGCACTGCCCCACCGATTTTTTTTTTGGCTCAAACAGTGTACTTCCCATCCGAATTGGTTATCTACCAAAACTACAAAGTTGTAAAGGACACACAGAGGATTCCAATGCAACAAAAATCAGATCAATCCGAGATTTGTAGCTCCAGACATGGTCTTCTAAAGTTGCTGCCCCAACGGGTTCTAAAAATCGGATGAACTACAAGTTGTAATGTTTATTCTATTTAAATTCTAATTGCATTATGATTGAATTATCGTTTATAGACTAACATTTTATCAAACAACGCTTTGGGCACACATAGTGTTAGAATATAATCAACTCGAAGAAGGTCTAAGAACGGTTAACATGGCTCGACGAAAGTAATTCGACTAGAAGATCCAGAAGATGTCCAGCATAATTCCAATACTGCCCATCGAAATGTTTTGGCTCAAACGACATACTTCCCATCCGAATTGGTTCTCTATCAATGCCTAGTTGTGAAGGCTTTGAGACTCTTGGTTTACTATATAAGTCTAATGCTAGCCGTTAGATATGTTCGTCGTCTGTGCCGCTGATGTTCCTCGACTTATGTTGGTTGAAATACCCAATCATCTTTTTTCACGCGCCCATTTATCTTGGACCACCGATCCTTCTTGGTTTTGTGGTTGCTTCTCGACGGTAACTGTCAACTGTCCTTCTTGTACTCTTCCTCGACTACCATCCAGAACATATGAAAGACCGGTTGTTCTCATGAATGGAGTCCATTGACTAGTGGAGCGAACACAATATCAAACGTAGATCCTCGTCCGTCGTTCACCTCACGATGGGGATGTCGGGTCTGCCACTGTGAATTCTTAGTTGGGCTTCTGGCTCTGGTTGCACGATTCCTTGGTTGGATGAACGTGATGGTCAAAGGTGGAGGTCGGCTTGAGGGTTGATTGCATCCTCCTCCTCATCGTATTGCTCGAGATACGACTGAGGATAGTAGTCTCAAATCTAACCCTAAAACTATCATTTTCCCCAAAACAAACCCTAAAATATTTTACCCTTAGATCATGGGAGGGGGGTAGAATGATTATTTTATAAGAAAAATAATGGTGTTAATCAGTTTGTAAACAAAATTTTTTTTTTACCATTAGTTTTTACAAAATTAGGCTACTCCAACATTATTTTTTATAGTTTTCCGACAAAAAAAAAAAAAAACAGGATTCTTGTAATCATGATTTGTGCCGCAACATTAAAAGAGATGTGTGGAAAGTAGATGCCGCTAGTCCACTGAAATCGGGATGAAGTTAAATATTAAATGGGCCTATGTCTAGTCCAAGAATAAAAGAATTAGTTCTCAGCCCAATCACCCAATAACACAATCCTTTTCCACAACCTGCTGAATGCAAGTTGTTCAACCAACCAGTGCCCCTTGACTTGAATTCAGGATTGATCATATTTAAACATCCAATGAGTTGTGAACAAAGCTCAAATTGTGATGACAATTTGTCCCTAATACACCAAAAATTGTTCTGTTCACTTACTGAATGTAAATTGTTGCTTTAAATGCATTTGGGCCATGATGCTGGAAAGAATGAAACAAAAATTGTTCTGTGCACTTACTGAATCACAAAGTACTCCGCCGCCTGCAGTTTCTTCATTAAGAACCAGTCAAGATCCTCGAAGATGACGACGAACCAATTTTACCTTACTCGACTTCAATTTGTGACGTGTCCATCTAAGCAGGTTTGGAAAAAGGGTTTCTTCCATTGTTGCCATGAAACAGACATAAGACATCTGCTGTTAAAATAATATTGAATCTCTTTGCACAGGAGCAATGTTGTGGACCAACCTTGCATGTGTTTATCATTGATTCACAATACCCATATAATATACACATGTCGTGATTAAAGCACAATAACAGAGATTGAATAGCATATGTCTCAATCAGGAGGGGCATTAAACAACACAAAATCCATTTCTCAGATTATCATAGCCATTGATATACTATAAAATTGCTTTCAATGGTAACAGTGATTGAAAATAAGAGAAATTGTCCGTTGGTTTCCATCATCCCTAGGTCCCTCTACGGGATGCGTCGGCTTCGATGCGTTTATCTTTGATTAAGGTAGTGTTTTGATCTTCGCAAGCTATCCTGCACGAAACCGTGTTCTGGGTGTTCAGGAGTTGGTTTCGTAATTTCCATGGATTGTTGTGCGTTGGCTTGTTTAATCTTGATGCTCTTTGTCATGACTATGCGCTCATTTAATGTATTTTATTACTGGGAGGGTTTTGAACAATTTTATCAATTAGTTACCAAATTTCATTTAACAAAAATAGTTATAAAATTTTAAAAATTGAAAATCATTTTTTTCAAAAAAAACATTTTATTTTTTTACTTCAATTTTCATTTTCTTAATAAATTTTTAAGTATTCTTAAATTAAAAAAAAATATAAAAGGTAAAATAAAAAAGGCTGATGATGTCATTATGACGTCATTCTCAGATCTGGTCTGAACTCCGGCAACCTGTTTCCCGGTGATGTGGTCAATGGCAAACGACAACGCATTTCCTCGATCCAGCCTTCCTCTGTGCAACTCCGGCTTTGTCAGCAATCGGTCGAGGATGTCTCCACGGACTCGAAGAGTCGAAGGCTGTGACTCGAGAACCCATGCGTCGGAACCAAAACAAGATTCGCGAGTCGATCTATGCTCGAAATTGGTCGAAGTCGTCGGGAGGCTAGATCTAAATCAAGCGAATCGAACGAAAAGGGCTGGAAAAATCAGAAGAAAAAAAAATCCGGTGACCCGATTCCAGATCGGCTATTCTCCGGTGACCCTAGATCTACTCAAGGTCGGAAGCCCGATGCCGATTTCGTCCCCATATGTTCAAATCAGAGA
>JAYMSW010000029.1:0-38518 GCA_036897725.1 Erodium texanum
AGAGAGCGCGCCGGCTCTTCTCAATCCCCGCCGACACATCAAGTGTCGTCGTTTTGATGCTGTGGTTGGGTAAGATTCGAGAGTGACCCAATGCGAAGAAGAGGGTAGAGAAGAAGAGAGTGTTGAAGAGAAGGGCCATATTGGGACAAAGAGAAGTGGAGAGAGTAAAGAAGAGTAAAGTAGGTTTTATAAACAAAAGGAGAGAGAGAGGTTAGGACATAGAATTAGATGATATCATGTCAACCTTGTTGGGAGAAAACAAAGGCAATAAGTGAGGAGGGAAGCTTTGAGTGTTGGAGACAAAAGTGTAGAGGGTGGGTCCTTAAATAAAGGAACATTTTTGGTTCAGGATTTAAAGTGGGTTAGGGTTGAATTTGAGTACATGTTCAGGTGAAATGTTTGTGTTCCACTTTCTTTGCGTGTCTGTTTTTCTTAATCATACAAATGATTGACGTCTAAAATTCCATCCAAACTTAATACCTTCTTACTAATTGGATTATAACTTATATATCTGTCATTAAAGTCATCTTATGGTATTTTTTTTTTATAATCTTGGATTATATTCTTAATTGTAAGATATTTATATTAAATAGATGTTAATTATAACATCACTATAAAAAAAAAGTTTAAATATCTATATATTAGTTCGAGATTTTAAATGTGTAATATATTAATATAGTATCAGAATCCGTCTTATTTCTTACGTACATTCATTCATTTTCCTTTTGACAAAGGATAATTTTAATATTAAAACAAGAAGTGTTTGGAAGTTTTTTTGAGATAATATAAGAGATTTAGTATCAATCAGTGTCAAAATGAGTTGATTAGGCAATTCAATTTATAAAACGACAAATAAAAGATAAAAACACTGATAAATGAATTTATCGTCTAGTATCTAGAATATAAGACCAGCGGATGATAATTTCTAGATATTCAAGGTGATAGGATCTCGGCTCCACCTATTATGCAAAACTATTTCATATAGAATTACAGAACAACATATAAATAAGAACTATTGGTGTGGATGATTATAGATATGCAATCTTAGCCGTTGAGTGTGATTCTTAATAGGTAATCTTAATCATTCATTACGATGAAGTCTACCTTTTCCATTTAGGATGACAGTATAAATATAGGCCGGAGTTTACTTCCTCCTCAGTTCTTCAAAATTGTATACTTGCATTATTTAATATGAAAATTTCTCTTCGTTTCTTGTCAAAGAAGTTTTGTTTTAAAATCATTCGTGAAAATGATGACTGTATGGCCTCCACGCGAGTTCTGTACGACTTAACTGGATTAGTTGCTTGTGGCGTTTAAGTCTTAGATTTAATGTTGAAATTCTGTTTGGCTAAATAGAACTGTTTACTTTGCTCAAATCGAATCTCTATTTGCTCAATTGAACTCTCGGATCTAAAAACGGAAAAAGCACGAGATACCATGGCAATGAGTGAAGAGCCAAAAGATGAAGATCACACAAACCATTTGAAATCTAGGAAATCATAGCAAACAATCGTTTGATTTAATTGGAAACTCGTGGAACTCTCCGATCCAAAAAAACGCAAATCGAGAAAACATTCTTAAGCCGGAATCGGTATGAGCAAAGTTACCGAGCCAGAAGATGAAGAACACGCGAGTAACTTGTTTGGTGCTCATAAAAAAGTTGGCGCCCGAAATTTTCTCTCTCTCATTCTCTTCATTGCTCTCAACACGCGAGTAAGTATTTCTGTTTAGCGAGAGAGAAAAGCTTTTGAAAATTTTTCTTTTGCCTCCAAAAGCTTATCCAGCTTTTGGTCCTACACATCTACCTCATCTTGTTCAAGTTGTATTAACTTTTGATTTACTATAGTTCGGTTGTTGCTTGTGCTTTGTTGTTTGGGAATCAGAAACTTGTTTCGCACATTTTACTTCCAAATCACCAGATGCAAACGGATTTACTTCATTTTATGAGCAAATCGACTATATCCGATTCAATTCAGTGTTTGTAGAGCTGAATATGTTCAGTTTTTAATCCAATTCGAATTCCTATAGTTTTTTTTATGAACTTTTGGCAAAACCTAGCTGTTTCGTGTATGTATTTTCTGAACTTAGAAATTTTTGTTCGGATCTTTGTTTTTCTATGGAGATGAACTTATTTTACCGCTAATTCTGTGTTGAATTCGGTCAAATCCAATTCGATTGTAGAGTTTTTGTTATTGAAGATCTGGCATTGGCAAAACCTATCTGTGGATCGACATGTTTGGTATCTTCCGATTTGGTGTTGCTTAATTGAAAATTCGTGTCGATGTTAATTTCAGTCTTTAGTTCAATATTGTTTATTTGATCTTATTTTCAGTTTTAGTTTCGTATGATTTAACTACTATTTTTTGTGCTTTTAGATTTGGTGTTTGGCTGTGTGGAAATTCTATGGATCCTTCAAAGGAAATCGCAGAGGCATTGGATTTAGGAGAAGAAGAAGAAGAAGACGTGGCGTCTGGGCCGGCGGTTCTGTACGTGTCAAGCAAGAAGCTGTGAAATTTCAATTCGGGCACGGAGAGCGTGAAACCGAGCTCGTCGTTGGAGCGATGAATATTCAGCCCAGCCTTTCTTCTCTCACGTCTTCGGGGAATGGGCGAAATGGGCACACTCAGCTCGGAGGCTCATTGACTTTTGTACCGGGGCCCAATCAAGGTGTGCTTGAAACCAAGGACGTCACTGACCAGCTCAACACTGTCAGTCTCACCGCTTCTTCGGGCTAGGGAAGTGGGCAAAGTCAGCCCAAGTCTTCGGGAGTCCAACCCAAATCTTCGGGAGTCCAGCCTAATTCTTCTATCGCGTCTACGGAAAGTACTAAGCCCAAGTCTTCGGGAGAAATGCAAACTCAGTCCACCAGAGTTAAGTACTACATTATGGCGTATGAGTGGACACCTCGTTGCCATAACCTGAAGATGAGTATCAATACAAACACAAAAGTAGTCGTCTTCCATGGCCTATGGAAAGACTCCAAATATATAAAATAAAAAAAAGAGGGAGAAGTTGGGTGGTCGCGGACAGAACTTTAATTCTAACCTAGATCCTAATTTGGAAACAAGACTAACCAAGAGATGGGAATCATTTGAAAGTGGGAATTCGGACATGAAGCTGTGGAAAACGGAGTACCTCGGACATTCAAATTTATGTGTGGGACAAGCGACGAGTACTTGGAGAAATCTGTGGCTTTGGCCGAAAAAATTTCGGATTGTCTAAATGCAGCACTGCTGGGAGAAAACCTTCAGACAGGTGATGAAGTGGATCCTAAAGTCCTCACCGAAGCCATCAAGAAGAAAATACATGTGAGACCAGAATTGCGGCTGGACGGAAATACTTTGAGAGGAGTGATCATCCATCTTGATGACACTTATTCACCCATCTGTGCACCTCTATGGACTGGGGGGATTACTGTTTGACTTTGAGAGGAAGTTTACTTTTCAGGTAAAGAATAAAGGTAATAAGAGGTGAAAAGGTGTCGTGACCTCTTCGTTGAGCATGCCTACGGATCTGGGTTCAGCTTAACAGCCCAACGGATTCTGGTCATGTGATAAATGACATGCACATGTAGGGTTTTCCATCCAAAATCTCACGTGCACATGACGTGCACATGTAGACTTTGAGGGGAAGTCTTTGATAAATGAGGAACAAGGGAAAAATTATCATTTTTTTAAAAATTTCAGGTCACATGACGTGCACATGTAGGGTTTTCTATCCAAAATCTAACAGATGCGAGTAACGGTAAAAATTTTAGAAACTTAGGTAGGTCGTGCAGCTAAAAAAAATAAATTAGGTATGTCATGTGAAAAAATTAGAGATAATCAGATGTAATTATCTCTAATTTTAATATTGAGACAACAACTCGATTGGTAAAACAACCAATAAAAGATATAAAAAAAAAACTGATAAATGAATTTATAATCATCTAGTATCTAGAATATAAGACCAACGGATTGATAATTTCTACATATTGAAGGTGATAGGATCTCGGCTCCACCTTTTTTTAATAACCTAACCAAAGGTTTCCTTGATCCCCCCATCACATTTAATGTTTCGGGATAAGTGTCACCTTCAAACTTGCTAGAAATTATGCAAAATTAGTTCATAAATAAGAACTATTGGTGTAGATGATTATAGATATGCAATCTTAGCCGTTGAGTGTGATTCGTGATAGGTAATCTTAATCATTCATTACGATGAAGTCTACCTTTTCCATTTAGGATGACACTAGTATAAATATAGGCCGGAGGTATCCTTCATGTTATTTAATATGAAAATTTCTTTTTGAGAACTCGTTTCTTCTCATTCCATAGGTAAACTTGTAGTTACAGAGGATGATCATTTTTCAATTTAAAGTTATTGATTGTCACATAATGTAGAATTATGCTAAAGAAGTCCAAAATATTTTGTTTTAACTACGTTGGTTGCTTATGGCTTTTAATCCGAGCTAGATTAGCTATTGAAATTCAGTTTGGCAACTGAGAAGCTATTTTACGCCTATTTTCCCGCACTTTGCAGCAATCGTGTTGAACTATAAGATAAATATGGTTTATGAGCAATCGATTATTTCATTACTGTTAGTTTGTATGGTTTACTGTTGATTGTGGTTTTAGGTTTGCTTGATTTTTGTTTGTTAACCAAGAAAAAAAATCGATTCCACATACATTCTTCATTGGGACGGTTCAAATCTTGTATATGTACTGTTATCGAATATATTTTTCTATGTTCAATTTGTTTTTCAACTGTATTTTAATTTTGTCTTTAGAAAAGCTCTTGGGTGATTTCTAAAAACAGAGTACCAAAATTTATTTCTATATTTGGATTAACATGTATTCCCGACGGAGGCGCACAACCGGTTGGAGAAGAAGGCAATGTGACAGATCTTGTGTCATCTGAGCCCGAACAATCGTCGGTTGGAAATATAATCGCACAGACTTCTATTGAGCCCAACATCCATATCGGCCCTTCCTCTGCTGTACATGGGATCAAGCAGCTTTTCAAAGGAGTGAAATTGCCTGGCCAAGGGATTTTTGAGTACTTTGGAGCGTGGTGGCTGAGCAATTATGTATTTGGTCTGCTTCTTTCGATAATGTGATTTTTGAGTACTTTCGAACGTGGTAACTGAGCAATTATGTATTTGGTCTGCTCCTTTTGATAATATGTCCAACTCCCTTGTCAATATTTAAGATAATAGTAACAAAAGTACATTGATTAGAACTTTCATTAAAGTGTTGATTATTAATATTTTTGCTTTTAAGTCCCTATCAATCTCATTGAGTTCATCGGGATCTACTTTTTGAGTAGTACAAGTTCTTTTCCTCTATGAAGGATATTGTTGAGAGTTATTCAAAACAAGAATATTTTAAAGTCTCTTCTACTCGATGAAAGAACTTTAGTGTAAGAATGAGTTAGTTTTTTTTTTTTTTTTGTGGAATGTGAATGAGTTAGTTAATTCGTTTTTATAATGTCATATTTCTGTCCTGTGTGCAGTAAAGAAAAAGCTTTCAAAACAAGAAAAATGAAATTAATCAAACATCCAATTACAATTAAATAATAAATTTAATTCATTATCTCATAAAAGTTACAATCCGATAATGCTTGTAATTAGTAATTATCATTTTATCTCGTTTTATTGTACGAAATTGTTTGATATCTTATATATCAAAAACATGATACAACTTATTATACAAAAATATTTTTCATTTTATCTCTTTAAAGTCTTTCAATTGATCATTTATATTTTTAATGTTTTTTTTTCTTCTGATTTTAAGCGTTTACTTCTATTTTGTGTACGATATGGTATCAAATTTTGATTAGAAGTATTATAAGATTTTAGAGATAAAAAAAAGAATGTTTTGGTTTAAAATAATCCAAAAGGGGCAAAAAAAAAAACTTTAAACAATTATAAATTTTCAAATGAACTAGGATATAAACCCCCTAAATACCATATTGAAGGAATTTGATACAATTTGATATAATCTTTGTGTGTAAGTGGGGACAATACCCTTGTGGATCCGTCATTGGTCATGTGGTCACGAAGGCCCACGAGTAGACGCCCCAAGCCCAGCCATAGCCGGACATCCAACGCCACCAGATAGGCTAAGAAAGAGCAGACGGAGCCGAAGACCCAAAGGCCTAAGCCCAGATGGAGCCGGAGACCCAATACCAAGCAGCCCAACCACATCACATGCATTAATTTCCTCATCCCGACTAGAAGCCCAACTGAAAATAGATTTTGGGCCTGGTGACTTGTTCTTGTGTAAAGTTGGGCCCACATTCTGGTTAGAGTGCAGCTAGGCCCAATCCAATTAATTCACAGTCAATAGGATTTGTGTTATATGATTAATTAAAATATTAAACAAACTCAACATGTATTTAATAAGAAAAGCAAAAATCGCAATTTAACGAGGAGCACTCCTTCTCGAGAGGAAGTTTAGCTCCTTGTGTTTTGTTTTTTTCTTGTCCTGACCAACCAAAACAGAGACCACTGATCTGTACTTTGACCCGAAACAAACGGAAGGAAACGTACCTCACCTGAAAATCATCGAAGAACCAATCACATCTCCCCACGTCAGCAATCCCGACCAGTTGAAATTTAAATAGACCGCTCCACACTCCTTGAGCCACACGCTCCGACTCCGGCGCGTACTGAAACGACCCGACCCGACCCGACCCCGAATCCTCCGCATCGCTTCCTTTTAATCCGACTTTTCAACGGTCGCGGGAATCGATAAGCTAACAACGATTTTCTCTCCCGATTTGGCTCGTCCTCCACCACCGAGTCGACTCAGCGAAGAGGCGAAAGAAACAGAGAGACTCGCTGAGTTGGCATTGGTGGTCAGTGAGTCAGAGAATCGGCCGCCTGACTCCCCACCACCGTCACCTAGGTTTTGGGGGTTCTCTTCAGCATCCTCTCTCGATTCCTGTAACAGCCATGGCCTCGCTTGTTCAGGTGATACTGATTCCGTAACAAAATATTGCTTGTTTTGGTCTGGTTTTGGATTTTTCATTGATCTGACTCGCGATTGGCTTTACCATCTTCGTCGATTTAGGGATTTAGCAAGTCGCTCGCCTTGACGGTGCTCTCCGAGATAGGAGACAAGACCTTCTTCGCCGCCGCGGTCAGTGAACGATTGGGATTTTATTGTTTTATCATTATTATTAATTTAATTTGAGTTTTTGTTTTGTTTTGTTGTTTTTAATGAAGTTTTGATCAATTTAATAGATTCCTTAAGAATCAATCTGAGGTAGATTTGCTTGTTTATGGTGGAAATAAGCTGAAATCAGAATTAACAAATACGTTATTGCTGATGTTTATGCTGTATGCTGTTTTTGCATATAAAATTGTTTAGGTGAAAGTTTAGCTTTTTGATTACACTACCAAAAGAATAAGATTTGGGTATGGGGTATCTCAGAGATCCGATAATTGTCTTTTGGTGAATGAATATATTCCCAATATATTAAATTTAAGAGTTTGTAGCCGAAACAATTAAGATAAGAATTAAAGTTTATGCTTTATAGTTATGGATTCAAGAATACCCACTTGGGCGTGGAATTGATTCTTCTGAGCAGTTCTGTCTTTACATGATCCGTTCTATTGGTTAAGCCACCTGTGTTTTCTGGTTTGTTCCTGTGTTTGCTTTTTGTGCTATTTTTTGAAAAGCATATCCTTGTACTTTCAATAAGGTTTCTCCTATTATGTTGTTGTTATATCCGTTTGTATCTTCTTATGTCAAGATTCAGTTTGGCTTATCTTGCTTATGGACTTGTATATTTGAAAGACTGAGAACAAGCACAATTTGATATGTATATTACGGCATGATGTTCTTGATTATATGAGCAGTGAACAAAAAATTATTTTGTTGTGCATCCTAATGGAACTACTTTTTTTCCATTGGCTTTATCTGACAAAGCGATGCTTGTTTTAAGATTCTGGCAATGCGCTACCCAAGGAGGCTTGTCCTAGCAGGTTGTTTATCAGCACTAGTTGTAAGTCTCTTCCGTGCATCTTTCTTCTTTTTACTTGGATGCAAGTTTGATGCCATTTTTATATCTTTTTGAGATCATCTATCAATTTTAGGTGATGACTATTCTATCTGTTAGTGTTGGTTGGGCTGCTCCTAATTTGGTAAGTACTTCTTTTTGCTATTTGTATTGCTAGACTAGTTATATATATATATATATGTGTTTGTGTGTGTGTGTGTGTGTGTGTGTTTCATAACTAAATAATTGTTATCAAGTAGAAAATCGAGTTCAAAACAAGCTTCCAATAGGTATCTGTATTACAATTCATGGGAGAAAAAAAAAAGTTATGTACACCTCTTCGTTGGCACCAACTAATAGATTGACCTTTTAGAATGAAACCAAGATAAAGATACTATTTCATGTTGATGTTTTCGAGTCTTTGATCATATCCTGTATTAGACTTTTAATTTCTAAAGACTTGTTTTTAATCTATCTTCTTAGTCGTCTTCTTACTCTTTATCATGTTGTTGTGGTATTTAAAATATGCAGATATCTCGTAAATGGACTCATCACATTACTACATTGTTGTTCTTTGGATTTGGGCTGTGGTCTCTGTGGGATGTATTTACTGCTGGAGGGTAATTTTCTCCTTCTCTATCACAACGCTCATATACACTTGTAGCATAATGGTCTTGTACTTGATTTTGATCTTGTTTAACTTCATAGGGATGATGACGAATTGGCAGAAATTGAAGCAGAATTGGTTGGTTTTTCCCGTTTTGGTGACTTATTTTTTTATCTTGAATTCTTGTGGACTTCACCTATTTACCATTTTACCCTTTATATTCAGGATGCTGACTGGAAGAAGGCTAACGGGAAAAACAAAGAGGGTAGCAAGGTATGCAACAATTGAATGTAAATATTTTGAATTTCTTTATATTTTCCTTGGGAAATTTTAATCCTTATGTTTTTATTATGTTCCACCAGGATGATGATGAAAAGAAAAAGCAAAGCCGCTCATTTCTCTTACAATTCTTCTCACCAATCTTCTTGAAGGTCCAAATTTGTCTGATAGTATTAATACTAATTGATAGAACCCAACATTTGTTAAAAACCTAAATGTCTATTTTGCAGGCATTTTCAATTAACTTTTTCGGTGAATGGGGTGACAAGAGCCAGTTGGCTACCATTGGCTTGGCAGCAGATGAGAACCCATTTGGTGTGGTTCTCGGTGGAATTTTGTAAGTTATATACACACATCTCTCTTTTGATTCGATCCGAATGAAAGGACCTAAATGACCTTGTAATTATACTATACATTTCTATATTATTCTAATTTTGTTTTCTTCATTTAGAGGACAAGCTTTGTGTACAACTGCTGCTGTAATTGGGGGGAAGAGCTTGGCATCTCAAATATCCGAGAAAATTGTAATGATTATAGCTTAATTTTACTTAATCTAATATTGCAGTCCCAAGTCTTAACCGTGTTAGGCAATATGCATGAACTAAAATTATCGAATTCTGTTGCAGATTGGTCTCTCGGGTGGAGTCCTTTTCATTATTTTCGGAATCCAATCCTTCCTTTCACCGGTGGAGTAATGAAACTCCATTTATACAAGGTCAGTAGTTCTCTCATGATAGGTTCACATTACACATCATAGCAGACACGATGTTAAATATGGTCAGTGTACAGTTATTTTTTAAAGTAAAAAGTCTAAAATACCCTTCTCTGTTCATAATATTTCCAAAGAATTGTTAATCACAATGATGAATAGGGAAGGGTATTTTAGACTTTACACCGACCATATTTAACACCGTGATAAAACTACTGAAAGTTGGGAGAGTTGTAAATATCGTTTTAAAGTTGGGGATAGTTATGTGCAAAAGGCATACAATATATGATAGATGCAAATATCTGTTGTCACATGACATTTCCTATCCCACACATGCAAGCTTTGAATGCATACATAGATACATACATTCGAACATGCACAAATGATTGATGTATTTATGCTAAATGGTACTGACTCGGCCTTATGATCGTTGTTTTTGATTCAGGCATTGAGAGCTGGATTAAGAAATCAAAGACAATCCTCAATGTTAGATTTCCCCGTTGCTGGGTTTAGGAGTTTCTATGATATGAAAACTGTTTCAATAGCCATTCCGTAATGTTGGCATCGATTGTTGCTTTTACTAGTTTTATACAATGCAACAAATAGTAGCATTTCTTGTTACCTAATTCCTTCATATTTGTAGACACACCCATTAACTTGAATTTCGGGGTTGGATTAGAGTTTTAAGACACCCATTAACTTGAATTTCGGAGTTGGATTAGAGTTTTAATGTGGTATCTAAGTATCATATGTGTATACTAAGAAAACAGAATTCATATTTCAAATAAATAAAAAAATCATAATCACTTGATAATTATGTTATGGGCTTCACCAGCTTGATACTACCTTTAAAATCTGGAACCTACATGTTAATATTCACTTAAACTGTCATCTATGAGCTTAGGATTTTAAGTTTACATATTCACTTAATAAACATCTTAAAACCCAGTAGTGGTGTTCACTGGTCGGTTAATTGGGCAGGAGGCGTCTCTATTTCTCGGCCGATAGTCACTAGGCCAACTGATTTTTCCATCAGTTAAGCACCGGCCGGTGTCCGATAATAACCAGTCCGGGGCGACCATCTTGGATCCTTTAATTGGGCTGTTATAAGCCGAAATTGAGACTCAAAACCATATTTAACTTAAAATCCTATGCTGGTAGGCTATCCTATTTTAACTCTTCTTTTCTCTCTCTTTAAGTCAATTGGCTTATCAATCACCAAGGTCTTGAACTTACGCCATCCAATTTTGCATAAACATACAAAGAAGATAAGGCTGTGAAGTGTATATTAACAACTTTTCACAAGATGAGATCAAGAGACCCTCATAAGCTTGACTTCTACATATATAGGCACCAGTGACCATGACTCTTACAGACGCAAGCACTACATACTATCTAAACATGTTTCATCTCCAAACGCAATGGTATCGATCAAGAACTTCGATTCAGCACCCCCCGCTCGCAGGCTCGATCGAACTCAGAAGCCCGTTGCCCCTAAGCTGCATGCAATGCTCCTCGGCGTCCTCTTGAGCGCAAATGATGACCACGGCCAACCCGTTGTGGTGTGCCTCTTGCATTATGTTGACCGCATTGTCAACCGTCATCCCGGTGATGACTTTCATCAGCACTTGTACGACGTACTCCCGTTTGTTGTAGTTGTCGTTGTGCAGCATTACTCGATAGGGAGGCGCCATCTTCCTCGATTTCCTGAAGATTATAAAACATCAAAACATGACATGACCAAATCATTTGTCATACGTTACGTTCTTATGATACTCAACAAGTACTACTTATAGGTTTATAATAATAAAGGGATAATCTCCAAAACTACACTGAACTTGTCACATTTCTCAATTATACTACACTGAATTTCCAAGTTTTCCCACTTGGCTATATTATGATAATGAATGACAACAATACCCCTACAGCAGGAAACTCAGGCAAAATTCATTGTAGTAGTGGTATATTTTTGTCATTTAATAGTAAAACGAGAAAATTTGAAAGTTTAGCACAATTGAGTGAGAAATATAAAAAGTCGGTGTAGTCAAGTGAGAAATGTAACAAATGCCCCATTCAAGTTCACATCTCTAGTGACATCCATCTACTTACTATCTACATTTTCCATCAGAAAAGCATTGATATTATGAAATCGTAAAAATTCATGTCCTACGACAATCCATTACCTCACATCAAATTCCGATTGACGGTTAGGAGTTGTTTTTTCGGTAATTGGCTTGTCCAACACACCTCCTCCTTTACCCGGTGCAGTTGCAGATACGACAATGGGAATGGCATGACCTCTAGAGCACGGCCCTTTGTAGGAGTATTTGCCTCCTAATGTAACAATTAGGAAACCCAAATCAAGAAAGACAAGCAATGCCAAGTGAATCTAACAGAACCAATGTCACGTCGATATTGCAAGAGCGTGTTCATGAACATATTCGATAAATAAGGTAGAGCTAGAATGTCAATGGCGCACTCAAATCACCATAGTCCATAGCAAAATTGACCATTTCCTAGTGCGTACGAACTATGAAATGCATCAGATGACGTTGTATTGAGATTGAACAAACTGTTTTTGAGAGTTTCAGGACACAATTGAACCGAAACATACACGAATGACAACAACAAAAATCATGCAAAAGACGGTAATTGAGCAACTTAGACAGCTTCACAGTTGTATTACAACACAATTGAGCTAGAACAAGCTGAAGTAAGATTACCTTCCTTCACCCATTGTCCATATTACACAAATCAAATTCAAATCTCAGAGTATGAACAAAAACAGATGCTCAAGCAACACAATTACACAAACAAAACACACAATTAGGAGTATATCCCAGAAAACCCTTTTGCCAATGGAATCAAACAAAAGTATAGTAATACTTTCATTTTTCTTTCTATTCACCTGAAGAAAAGGAAATTTTCCGGGAAAATTAGTGCTCAGATAGTGTAAAACTACTGGTTGGGTGAAGATACAAGCTCTGAATTCCAATAATCGAACTCTCAATTCGAAATTGACAGCATAATCACCCAACAGGACCAAATTAAACAAAGATTCAACTTTAAGATCAAACCAGAGACAATTTCTGAAACCCATCAAATCGAAGAACATAAAATCCAAAACTAAACAAACAAAAAAACACTAATTACAAACTTATATGCAACGAAAAACAAAAATTGAGCGACCCAGCAGAATCAGAAAACGAACCTGCTTTGGGATTGAAGATGTGATTAGGCGTTAGAGCGACTCTTCCACAAATCGCAGTCTCCATTACCTCTCTCTCTCTCTCTCCACCTCAAGCTCACACTCACACTCACAGCCTCTCTCACAGGCACAGTCTCTGAAACGAAAATGGTGTTTTGGTAATAAAAGGAGGAAGAAATCGACACTGAGTTTTTTTTTCTGCGTCATGTTTTAGATAAATAAAATCTGTGGTTTTTATTTTATTTTATTTTTAATCCTCAAAAATAAAAATAAAAAATGGAACTGGTGGTTTTTAGGAGGAAACAGGTGGAAGGTGGAGAATCGACGACACGTCGTTTTAGATCTCCAAAAAAAAATATCTAGCTACCATCTCATTTGTATTCAGAAAATCAAATAATTATATTATTTTTTTATTGGCATATATTATGTGATTTATAGAGTATTGTTTGACAAAATAAATTACTTTTAAGGATTTTTTATTGTCAAATATTTTCGTTATGGTTAAAAATTTGCTTTTATAGTTTGCTAATGATCCAACTAAATCAAAATAATTTGATTAATTCGATTAAATTAATTACTAGAATGAAAAAAAATGATAGTAAAATTTTCCAATTAATTTTATTTTGTGTGACCTTTTTAATTTAATATTTTAAGAGGCAAATCATTATTCTAAAATTAATTTACACAAAATATAAAGAATTCTAAGTTTGTTATCATAATCCGTAATAATTTGGAGATAAAAATATTAACCTATAAAAAATTGATAGTATATGATTAAAAGAAACTTGAAATTCTAGATGAGAAAACACAGTCATTCATCAAAATCAATCTTAAATCATTTATATGGGATGGAAACTTGTATAAGTAGCAGTGAAAGTTTATTTGCCCTTCATCTTCCAACCCTCTTCCTTGTATAAATTTATATTGCTTACAGTTACACAGATGCGAACACATCAACACACCAAAGGTGGGTGATATAAGTGGCGAGTATAGGGCGTATGAATTTATTGAAAGACATTTAAATTGAAAAAGTAAATTGTGAATAGTTTTGAGATATTATACGATCTTAAACTCATGTGTAAGTCATACAATGAAAAAATTGAAAATTCTAATAGTTTCTGACTTTCTACCTATTGTATACATGGTGACATGTAAAAATGTATAAAGACGATCATATGTCGGCGGAAAATTTATTATCAGAGCATATATGTAGCAAAATCATAAGGTAGTTATGTTCTTTACCCTAAAAAAAATGTGTACAAAGGATTTAAGTGCTTGCCTTTTGATATAGTAACAATTATTGAGATGATTATCTCCGATCCCATGACGGGAGCTAATGCCCGAATGACTGTCATCCTATATAGATACACGAGAGTCTATAGTCATGTCTAGTACCTATGTTAGATAAGAAAATTTTGTTGTCACTAAAACGAAAGAATGGATTATTGAAAAAAAAACCTTTGAAACTATATGTTGCATTACACATTCATTAGAATCAATCTTACTCATTTATTTGGGATGGAAACTTGTATAAATACGAGTGGAAGCTTGTTTGCTTCTATCTTCGATCCAACCCTCTTCGTTCTATAAAATTCCCTTGCTTATAATTATACGGTGGCGTGGATCTAGGAGCTCCGGTAGAAGTAGTCGGCCATGGTTTTCCCAGAGGACTGACATCCCTCTGTCCAACTCTTAGAGTTTCGATATTCCGAGAAGTGCAACAGTCGAGGTGCAATGTATTAGTTCTTTCGGGGGATAAGGGTTGTGAGTCCCGAGGCGCTAGGTTCACTCACCCCTCATTTCCCGATGTCAAGTTTTCGACATAAGAGGTTTTTCAAATTGGTTCAATTGTGAAGGCTCATGGGCTTAGGCCTCAAAAGTTGTGTTGGGCTAGCTCACTCTAGTTTCAGCAATGAAACATTAATTTCTAAGAAACATAGTTTTTTGGAACTGGTTGCGGATATGGAGTCTCCGTCAGATGCAATATCTCCTTGGAAAGTTTCTCGTTCGCATAAAAAGCGGAATTTAAAGCGCACAAGTGAGGGTTAGGTTCCAGGTATTTTTGGTGTCATGTTTGGTTAAGGTGAAGACCAGCTTGTTTGGTTTGCTAACTAGTTGGATTCGGTTCAATTTAGCAATACACTCAATAAGATATTACTAATAGATACATATTATCGTAACATTTTTATCTATCTGATACTATCAGCTCTACCTTTGCGAGAGTAATTACTAAAAGTAAAATTTACTAATAAAAAAAACAGATCGACCAGCTGAATATCTAAATCAATATACCAATTGAATATCTATTAATGATGGATGGTGGTTGCCACCAAGGCACCAACCACCGGATGCAGGTTGGAGTCAATGCCTATTAAAAGCTTTTAGTCTATTAAAGAATAATTCACCCTCATCACCTTAACCACCTTTAACCTTTCTCCTTCACCCTCATCAACTTAACCTCTGTTTTTTTTGTATCATGAGTTCATCCCCCGAGCGGGTCAAGATGTGTAGCTGCTGAGGGTTTCCTATGTTTGGATCATACCTAGGGTTTTCACTCCCGCACAATGGTCCGAGCTTGTTGCGGAGAAATTTTTTGACTGAAAGGATAAAATTCACCGTTCTTGGCCGGCTATTTCATGGCCGTAGACCCTATGACTTTTATCCGTTCAGCCAAGGATTTTCACCTCAGGAGTGAAAACCGTCGCGATGATCCTTACTTAGGAAACGCTCAGCAAGCACTGCAAAATCTTCATCTCAGCTCTTGAGCGTTCAACAAATCACACCGGTTTGTTGTTTAATTATACGTATTTTCTTAATCGTCCTTTTTCTTTTGAATCTTATTATTATTCTTCCATTTTTGGAAAGAAATTTAAAAACAAAGAGGAATTGTGTGTCACGTGTACAAATTATTTTCTTAAAATACTAGCTTTTAGACTTTTGAATGTATAACCGAAACAATTCATATGAACTGTCGTATATTTTGAAATAAAATCATCAAGCATATTTTAAAGAGCATGTTTTAACGTTTGAGGTTGAACATAAGAGTGGAATCTTATGTCTTTTTGACTATTATGTTTTGTGATGATCATGTTATAAAATAGTGTCTATCTACTACTAATTAACAATTCGTTTAAATAAAAGTTGAGTCTTTAATAATTCGTTAAAAGCTAGACTAGCTAAATATTTAGCTCAAATGAGTCATAATGAAGATCGGAACTAAATTTAAAATTTACATTAGGGCTCCTTCCAGATAAACAAGATTATTATTTAATTCATTATCTTTATATAAATGATCCGGAATTCAAGTCATATTGGCCATCATTACGTTCTTTCTCCTTAAGACTTGCACGTTTGGGCTTTTCAAGAATATGATATTGGCCCAGTAACAAACTGGACTTCTATATTTTCCCTAATAGATCTGTCTTGTAGTTGGCCCATTATACATTTCCTCGTGTATGTCTAATTTATTTTGTATTAATAATTTAAGTATAATTAAACGGGTAATCAATTTAATTAGAGAACAAAAATATAAATAAATGTACAAAACGAGGTCACGCTCATCGGAATACACAAACATACCGTCAAATGTCACGAAACCATTGCTACCAATCTAAATATCGCAAGCTCTGAACTCAAACCAGTCGTAACTCATAAAGTGCTCATCCAAAGTTCGAGTACTCACCTCTAATTATATCTTGCATACAAATTTGAATAATTGAGGAACAAATGAGACTCAACCAATATTTATACTATTGTTATTCTAAAATGGACATCCAGGATTAATCACAATGAATTAAGATTGTCTTTTGATTGATCATGGTACTAAAACGGCTACTATTATCTATCTAGATTTATCATACAAATATTTTTTTATTTACACAATATTACGTTATTCTATAAAGTTTGATGGTTTATTTGTTTTACATAATTACGGATTTACCCTCACAATTCAACGCTAACACATAAGCTACTACCTAATTCAATTGGAAAGATCCACCATGTCTCTCTTTCTCTAGATACATAACTATATATCATTACATACATATATGAGATAATAACTTAAACGAACAATTGTAGATAACAAATAATTACGAATTATAAACATAATTCGAACCCTAATGATTAAGAGAAAT
Source organism: Erodium texanum (assembly GCA_036897725.1). NCBI lineage: Eukaryota > Viridiplantae > Streptophyta > Magnoliopsida > Geraniales > Geraniaceae > Erodium > Erodium texanum. The sequence continues at coordinate 16,923 of JAYMSW010000029.1, forward strand.
ATAACTCTCTTAACCATTACAATCAGATAGTGGACAATTGATTTCTCAATAATGACTGAGGATTTTATAGGTTGTATCATCGTCTTCATTTTTCATTTGGAAAAGATTTTGAGCTTCCGGTAAGGCATACAAGCTAACCATTACGTTTTCAACCATACGACGCTAGGCTTGGTATCAATAGAAAAAAAATATATCTAACTAGAATAATTGGTTTTGGTTTTTCTGTCACTGGCCTTGAGGGAGGCCAAAAATCTATCGGATTTCAACAAAAAAAAAGAAGCTTTTTATCGGTTATCGGTTTTAACCAAATTGATCTAAAAAGCAGATCTGATGGCATTGAGACTTTTGAATGTATAACAAAAAAAAACTATAGAACAATTCATATAAATATCATACTATTTTGAAATAACATCATCCAAAATATTAGAAAGAAGTTAACACATCCATGTAGACTACTATTGTTGAAAAAAATGCTCTTCTAGCCTTTTGTTTTTGTTGGCTCTCTTGTCCCACATCGGTTAAACTTGAGAGTCATCAAGTGTTTGTAATGATTTGTTCCTCTTTTTAGTTTAAAACCCTTGTGGGTTATGTGTGAGTGGGCTATATGTAAAAGCCTACATGTGTGTCGCCGTTGTTGTCTGTTTAGGCTGAGGCTTAGGCTTGGGCTTGGTTTGGGTTTGGGTCTTGGTGGAGCCCCGGAGCGGGTTGGAAGCCTTTTTTTTAGGCCCACTTGTTTTAAATGCGCGCGGAATGAGGGGGACGCACAACTGCGCATAACAGAGCTGTTTGGCACAGATATGAGGACTGGGGGGTAGAATGTACCTTCCGCAACCGTTGCCTGATCGTCACAATGGTCATGCCGGAATATTTGCTTTCAATTCAGTGAGTCGAGACTGCTACGACACAACATCTATGTTTTGTATTTAATCGTCAAACCGGTTAGTTCATTTACAAATTTCAGTTATTTACATTCTAGCATCGAATATATTGCATATTTAGTTCTACAACTATTACCATTCTCCGACCACAAAAGATAGTCAAAAATGACAAATTCAATACCTAGGCCATATTTTTTTTGCTAGATTATAAGTAATACTCCGATCCATATTGGTTGGATAAAAGAACTATAGAACAGTTCATTGATTATGTAACATGTTTGTTTTTGACTTATTTGAATTTTGTATTTCTCATCAAGATTATGTTCGAATTGAGATTACTACGCCTGAGGTTTTTGAGACGTTTTCGAGAAGTAGGGATGCAAAATCAAGACGGCCATATCTATATGGAGAAAAAAAGGAACACATATTATAAAAGAAGATGACAATGAGTGCTTCGGCATGTTTTAGTTTCTTTTGGGTACTGGAATAACTTATTATGTTAAATTTCATCATCGATTTTATTGAACAATCATTTATCTACTATTTTAATTACATTGTTATTTCACATTACTCTTATTATCCCATTTGTTTGTGTCGAGAAAGATGAATATTACTGTAATTGGAATCAAAGTATAGCATGTATAATTTGTTGTGAATTTAATGAGTTTTAAAGGTCTTTCCCAACTTGATTATCAATTATAGAATTCATTTGATTACATAAGTTTTGATTTGTTAAATGAAGTAAAAATAAAAACCAAAACTACTGATTATTCATGCACTAATTAAATATACAATTTTTATGTTTTATTTATAAAAAAATCAATTTTGATTTTTTTTTATATAATTTCTTACCGTTATAGTATTTAAATTTAAATGTTTGACATTTGTTATTTAATGACACGTTTTGAAAATTTAAATGCAATATGTGGGTGCCTTAGTTTTTTTAATCCATAAGGGTAATTTTATCATTCCATCTAAAAACTAACTGAACTTGACAAACGATTGTGTAACATTTAAAGGTAGTTTATGGATCTTTTTTTTTCATCGGACATTTTTCCGTCCGTGGTCAATTGATAAGACATTTTTTAATAATTCTCCCAATTTTCAACCTATTTTTCTCTACATATTTCTCGACCTTTTTTCACACAATTCTCGAACCTCTTATTCACAATCTCTGATATCACTTTCTCCCAAAAATTCCCACCGTCTTTTTTATTTTTAATCCATACTCATTAACGGTTGACATGCATTTTGTATGGATCGAAGAGAAAGAGACACATCTTGTCTTAACGTAGTTGTTCCATGCGACCGAATACGACCAGGACTGTTGGGTCATCGTGCACACAATATTCTTCCAAGACGTGCCTGATGAAGTCGGTCACGTCCATCAACTCCGCCACCACAAGGACCATCAAAACAAGGTCTACCAATAAGTCAGATTACAATACGTTGGTGTTTACGTAGATATTATTTTTGTTGTCTTTTTAATAGATAACTTGAAGTGGAAAATTTGTTATAGAAAGTAGATATTATTTTTGTTGTCTTTTTCTTTTCCTTTTTCTATTGTGTAATATTGATTTAATTCATGAAGTGAAATACCATTAGTCATCCATAAAATTCATTGTGATTACATCAAACCAGTGTAAGGTGAATTAAACAATGACATGTGTAAACAAATATCAGAAGAAATTGTTCGAAGGATCATGGTGAAGCTAATAGGTGAATTCATTACTTAGGCCTTATTTCGGTACTAAATAAAAAAGAATACACCGATCCTTATTGTCAGGAAAAATAAAACTGTTATTCATGAGTTCGGTGCATAGTACTTGAAGATACCCAACCAGCAAGACATGGAGCAATTAATGCTAATACACGATGACTGTGGTTTCCCATGTATGATTGGGAGCCTTGATTGCATGCACTGAGAGTGGGAAAATCGTTTGATGGCATGGAAGGGCCAATATACCAGAGACGATCATGACCACCTACCATCATGCTCGAAGCTCTTGCCTCCTGTGACTTGTGGATATGACATTCTTACTTCGGAGCGTCGGGTGCAGGCAACGACATCAACGTGCTGAACGACTCTCACTGATGAAGCTAAAGACGATATAGTACATTTAGAACCAGTTACACGGAATGAAGCACTTATAGCATCTAGAACTCTTCACAATTTTTTGGTACAGTTCGAGAACACAACACCAGGAAATTTGGAGGCAATGAGAAAAGTTAGAGATCAACTCCAACTAGACTTAAATTTTAAGAAAAAACAAACAACAATAAAATCATATTTCTCTAAATTATCGTAGTTATCTTTATGTAAGTTTATATAATTATTAATTTATGATATTGATTACATAGGGGTTTTCCCAAAAAATATTATCTTATAATCTTATTAAATTTTGTTAATTTTACCACTGACCCAAGTCGGGACCGAAGAAATTTATTATTTTATTGTGTTTATTAATTTATAGAGTTTTTACTGTAGATGACGATTATGTACTATTTTAAAAGTGTAATGTGAGTTTTTTTTTTTGAACGACTTAATATGAGTTATGTTTAACAGAAAAGACACACTTGATCCCCTATTTTTTTTAGAATTCCAGCTTTATCCCTCAATTAAAAATAGAAATATAGATGATGATATTTGAAAAAAAGTCTTATTTTATTTTTTTAAAGTATAATATTTAACACCATTCAATTGAGATAAAAAATATTGTAGATTTGAAAAATAACGATGGAATTTTTTTTTCTTCAAAATATTATTATTATTATTATTATTATATCAAAAAACAGATAAATGCAATACAACGTGCATAAGAATTAGTACTTCAGACCTCATGTGTAATATATGAAGTCTTTATCATTTCATCCACATCCTATAAACAAACGTTCCCCTTTGAATCGATATTTTGACCTTTTCTTTTATTTTTATTCCCCTTAAAATCAATGCACCTTAAAAATAATACAACACAACGATTTCTACCCCTTTAAGGAATATAACAACAATTCATACCAACTCCACATTGGAAGAAATATTTATTACAGTTTCCCTTCATTATTACCCACTTCTGTTCACGCATTAATTATAGTCCTTAGAGACCCATTTTGTTTTGATGGATCAATTCTGTCTAAAAATCAAAACTATCCAAAATTGTGTTCACATGTTTCTAGTATAATACACTACTGATATTTTTATTTTATTTTTTTGAATTATTCTGTCGCAAAATATTTACATTATTATGTAGTGTAAATATTGATAAACTCAGGAATCATTTAACTCAAATAATTGTGACTGTCTGATTTTTTTGATAGTATAGATGACGCCTCGAGATTTAATGTGACAAAACAGATAGTCACGAATACGACGATTCGATCGACAAGATATGTATGGCCTCCCATTTTGTCAACCTCAAAATAATCAGGCACATGTACGGAATTTTCATACGAAATGATTTCCTCAGGAAAAATAGATGAAGATGGCATGATCACCCCTCTGTCTCGTCTGAGCTCACCTCTCCATTATGGTTAAAGAGATTGGAATAAAAGATGTTTCAATTTATAATACCAAAACAAACTTAAGTAACAAGAAAACTTGCTCTCCTAGCAAAAACGTGTTCACACGGCCAATTCGTCATACACTGCAAAAATAATGAGACCATTGTTTTTTCGGGACCACCAGTTGTTACAAATTCTTCGTCCAGTGTCTCTCATCGTCGTCGATAACAAAAAATCCCAAACCCTAATTTTCCACACAATCATTTTCCTTTTTTGTTTGAGCTTTAAGCAGCCGCCTGAATTGACTGGCCTGAGTCGGCTGTGGCCCTGTAGACAGATTCATCACATAGCTAGCTGACGTTCTAACAAAAAATATCAAATGGCCAGTTGATACACTACGAACTCTAAATAAATCATTTGAATTATAATTTAAAATATAAGTTCACACTTGCAAGCAAATGGGAACTAAGAAAAATTCAAGATCAACAAGCAGCTACATGACGAGGCTCTATATATAAGAGCATTTCGTATCCTCATAAACTACAACGCTTAGAAGTACTATTAACTCATCATGGCTATTACAAAACTCAAGTACCTACTTTGTGTTATAGCCTCGTGCCTTGCCCTTGTGGGTCCAACTACATCTCAAGTCAACTTGTTGAAGCACAGGCTCTTCATTTTCGGGGACTCACTCTTCGATCCCGGCAACAGTTTCTATTTCGCCGGTGACAATCCGGCGATGCACTTGCCCTACGGGATGACCCTCAACGACTCCACCGGAAGATACTCTGACGGTTACTTAGTCCCTGATTATATCGGTACATACACTTCACATGCTCACTACATCGAGTTGGTCAAAATGAATAATATCTATAGTTGGATAATAAGTGGTCATCTCTTTCTTGGTAGTTAGTGATATTTCTTTTGTTAAACGATCTGAGGTACCAATAATTTAACGGGAGACTCAGTTCTTTGTGTAGATTATATTTTCGATGACATGTCTATTATGATTTGTGTTCGATCTGTAATTCATGCCGACATAGCCCTATATTAATATCGAACTTTCTTTATAAATAAAAAAAAAGAACAGTTGTATGTAACATTAAAGGTTCACTTGGTCGATAAATTTTTTTTTCTTAAACTTCGTTCGATATCTATGTGTATACAGCAATGTTTGCGGGTTTGAGTGTAATGCCGGCGTACCTAAAACCGGGAGCTAATTTCTTGGACGGAGCTAGCTTTGCGTACGCCGGAGCCAGTGTTCTTGCCAGCTCTTCACAAACGGTAACGCAAAATATAAATTGTAACTATCTCAATTTGTAAATGTGCCCCGATTAATTTGAATTTGTTATGGTTATTAATTTTCAGCTGAAGGAGCAGCTCGCAAACTTTATGAAACTGGCCGGCTCCTACGTGGAACCATACGGTCGCACGACAGCGACCGTACTTATGAATAGATCTGTATTTCTTTTCAGCCTCGGAGGAGTTGATTACATAAAGCTTTACAGAAACACTCCGAACCCTACGGATACACAGAAGGCCGATCAAGTCAATTGGGTCGTCGGCAACCTCTCGAGCGCCCTAACTGTAAGAATATATGTTATTATTGAAAGATATAAATTAGGACGTGAATATCATAAATAATAACATGCTAAATTACAATAATTGTTGATAAAAAAAAATAACATGCTAAATTACCATAATAGTGTTTAAGTTTTCTCAAACACATTAATAGGGAAGAATTCAATAAGAAATCACATTTAAACTAAAAACTGCAAATCACTGGTCAGAATACTATTGTCCGATCTTCACTATCGGGTCGTGTCAGGTCATTGTTAGACCATGACGGAGTATTATCGGGTCATATACTTTAGGTTCATGTCGGACCAATCTCATAGTTGGTGTTATTTACAAGTTTGTCACCGTACAAATCTACATAAATTTCAGTTCTTGATTTTTCAGATGTATAATATAATATAAGATATGATTTCTAATTTATAGTTTAAAGAGTTTGTTTAGTTTGAACCCGTTCCTATGTTAATGATACTGATGTGTAGGATATATATAATGTGGGAGGAAGGAGAATCACATTTCAAAATGTGGCACCATTAGGCTGCATGCCCGGGAACAAACAAAGCCATCAAATCGGTCACAATTCATGTTACGAGCCACACAACGAAATCGCCAGACTTCACAACGCTGCTCTATTAAAGGCCCTCGCGACAATGAAAACCCGGTTGCCTGGATTTGGATACGTAGTTTTCGATTACTTCAACACTCTCATGGATCGCATACAAAACCCAACCAAATATGGTTCGTTTTTAATTTGTAAATAATATTAGTTTATGTCACATTGAGATTTTAGTAGACTAATTAGTTTAGTTGTGTATGTTGAATCAGGGTTTCAGGTGGGAGATGTTGCATGTTGTGGAAGCGGATCGAACCGTGGAGGGGGATGTGGGGGCCCGGGGGCATATGAATTGTGGCCTGACCCAAACCAAAATGTGTATTTCGATGGGGGGCATACTGGTCAAAACACAAATTATCAATTGGCTGAGCTTATGTGGAATGGAGGAACAAACGCTACTACTCCTCACAATATGAAACAATTCTTAGGACTTCTTTAGACTCCCACAAAATGTTTATTTCTACTACGTACCTTGCATGATTAATTAGCTGCTAAATTATCTTGATTAAAAAAACCTTGCAACTCTTTCATGTGAAAAACTTTAGATTGGCAATATATACGCTGATCGAGTCGTGTGGGATATGTCACAACTCCTAATGAAGAGAAATAAAGACCCTATTTTACTTCCCAAGAAAAATATGCTCCTTGTTTCGTGTTTATGACTATTCACGTTGTTAGTACATGGGGGTCATCCATTATAACTACTTTCTCTGATTTAATTTATGTTTGATTTCTTTTCTTCGTCTTATAATGTAGAATATGTTGTAAAATATGTGTTAAAGTTAATATTTGATAATTAATATTCTTATTCATCAATTAATTTCTCCATATACTTTTGATGTGAAATACACTTCAACACTCCCATCACGTGTACGAATTGACTTCTACACATGGAATATAACAGGACTGGACATCTGTATATGGACCGAACGTCACATGGAAGAGGTGAAAAATTTCTCCAAATACTTTCGATGTGGGATACACTTCAACATTCTCTTTCACGTGTAAGACTGGACTTCTACATATGGACTGGAGGCCACAACATGGAAGTAACAAACGGGTCATGAGCCAAAACAGGATATGATATCATGTGAAATCCATATTCAACACAAAACTCTACCTGATGGATGAAAGGTTTAATGTATCAAATGGTTAGTTTCCTCGTATGCTTTTGATGCGAGATTATACATTCCAACAATATGAATAGAAACATAGTCAACAATACATAAAACTGATGTTGCATATATGGACATGAAGTGTAGACGAGAAAAAAGTTAAAACTAAGACAATAAATCATTTATCTTCCTCAATGTCAAGTATATGTAGAAAGTTGGAGTAAAACAACAAGAAAGATTGTTTTTATTTATTTATTTATCTTCTCTACATATATACAAAGGGAAAATTGAGTAAGATGTCAGATAAAAGTAAATTTGGTCGTAAAATTTATTTTTATATTTATGATTGAGAGTTTAAGGTTTAACTAACTTTATTAGGGAGGAATGAGTAACTCAAAGAAAGAAATAATATTTTTAAAAATTAAAAAAATGTCTCCAAGTAAAACAAGTATAGTTTTGAAACCAGGATGACTTATGAGATAAAAAAGGGGAAAAGGCGTACTTTTAGACATACTTAATTTTCCTAATCCAAAAACTTGGTAGAAAATGTTTGTCAAACCAAAGTATGGTCATTAGATGTATATTTCTAGAAACATACATCTTCATTGGCTATGCCTCATTATGTGGAGTTCGATGAAGAAGGCTCTTGGGATTGGGACATACATGAAAGACAAGTATGATTTTGTTTCTTACTTGAAGGAAGAATTAAGAAGTAGAACAACCAAGAATTGAAGACGAATCTTAAGAGGATATACATATTACTCCACCGACTTCATCAACCAAATCCATGCATGAAGAATCAATATAATGTTCAAATGAGAAGACCCCACCATTCATAAGCTTACAATATAATAAGGACTTTATGAAGTAACCCGTAACCAAAATGACATTTCTCTTGTGTCTTTTTTTGTGGTTGTGAACCTCTAAGGTACCAAAAAGCAGTAGATAACAAGAAATAGAGAGATGCTATGGATGAAGAAATTAACTCAAATGGAGAAAAATATATAACATATGGGAATTGGCTACACTCCCACCAAGACACAGTGATTGGACCTTATTGGGGCTGTAACTTTCTTGCCGAAGTAGCATTGGATGGCAAAGGAAATGGAGAAGTTATGTTAATTTATGTCCACATCGATGGATAACACGACGGTGGATTTGTTTTTGTATTATTATGTTCTTAAGATTCACGTTCGCGAACCTGTTGAGCAATTTATTAGAATACCATATCGAATAGATATCAGTCACAATACCGGTTTATATAACAAGTTTGGATACTATTATGATCCGAGTATTCACACTTATCCTTTTACTTCAGTATTTTGGGAGCCCTAAAACTAAACCAACACTCTTATTAGTGAGACCTCAACTTTTTGCATGAGTTGTTATTCCCATCAACTTAGAATTTATAATGATTGATATGTATATTTTCATAGTTAATATTATCTTTCAATATAATAATGATGTCTCGAGTAGATTGAATGAGAAAAATGATTTAACAAAAAGGTGAATTATGTTTATCTATATAAACCTATATAAACATATTTCACTTAGACACAAACTATTAGTTTTGATTTTAAACCTACAAACTTTCTAAAACATATTATATTTTTGAAGAATAAAACAAAAATAGGGATGAAAATGATCTTTTATTATTTATTTTAAAGTATAATATGTAATGTTTTGGACCCAGTTTTTTTTATGGGTAATTTAGTCTGAAAAAAACAAAACAAACCAAAATTGTGTTCACATGTTTTCTTGGATTGATTCAGTATTGACATTTTGGTTATATCTTTAGACCTTTAAATTTTACGAAGGGCTCATCAAGAAATTTTTTCTTGATCCGTCCATGCATGTCATGGATTCAGGTAATCAACAGGAAGATAATTATTTTCCTTCAATAAAGTAAGATGTGCTCTAATATTTGAATGATGGTTCATCATATTTATATGTTTAATAAAATGTTTGGTGATCATGAATATGAGTTAGAGTAATTATAGTAGTTCCATCAACAACAAAAAAAATTATAGTTGTGAGTTTGTTTATATGCTCTCGTCACTAACATAAAATATTATTTAAATATTTAAATTATTCGTATAATTCATCATCAAATCTTTTAAAATGATCTAACTTAATGATTGTGATCGATTCAGTTTTACTGATAGAACAACAACGTTTGAGGGTTTAATGTGACAGAACGAATCATCACGAACTCAAAGATTTGACCAACAAGATAAATCTCGCCTCCCACCTTATCAACCTCAAATCACCCGACACAAGCAATACAGATTCTACAAAGAAAGTGGTTCCTCAAGAAATGGATGAAAATAACTTGATCTCCTCCACCGAACATCTTTATACAAACACAAATAACAAATTATAAAAATCGTAAAATAATTACATGATTCCACCAACAATAATGTAAAAATTTGGAATACAGAAGATCCCACAAAAAAGTGTTTCTAACGTTTATAAATATATTTTATTTATAATGCCCGAAACAAACTATTGTGTAATGAGACCAGTGTTTTCGGGACCACCAGTGGCTACTATTCTCCATCGTGGTTGACAACAAAGAATTCTAAAACCCTAATTTTCCATGCAATTATTTTCTTCTTTCTTTTTTATGTTTGAGCCCTAAGTAGCCGCCTGGGTTGACTGGCATGAGCCCACTGTGGCCCTATAGATAGGTTTAGCACATAACTAGCTAACGTTCTAACAAAAATATCGAATGGCTAGTTGATACACAACGAACTATAAATGAATTGTTTAAATTATATTTCAAAATGAAGATAATTAAGTTCACACTTGCAAGCAAATGGAAACTAGAAAATTCAAAATTAACAAGCAGCTACATGATGAAGCTCTATATAAGAACATTTCGTTTCCTCATAAACTACAACACTTCGAAGTAGAAGTACTATTAACACATCATGGCTATTACAAAGCTCAAGTACCTACTTTGTGTTATAGCCCCGTGCCTTGCCCTTTTGGGTCCAACCACATCTCAAACCATACCTGCTGTCAACTTGTTGAAGCATAGGCTCTTCATTTTCGAGGACTCACTTTTCGATCCCGGCAACAGTTTCTATTTTTCCGGTGACAATCCGGCGATGCACTTGCCCTACGGGATGACCCTCAATGACTCCACCGGAAGATTTTCTGACGGTTACTTAGTCCCTGATTATATCGATACGTAAACTTCACCACATGCTCACTACCGGTCTTGTCGAGTTGGTCACAATAAATAATATCTCTACTAAGCAGGGCAAGAGTCCGAAATTTAATTCAGGATATTCTTCTAATAGTCGTTAAATATATTAAAAAATCAAATGAAAACTACACTCATTGAAGAACTAGGTTAATTTGTGTTGTTCATTCAATAGTACAATGAAGTAGAAAAACTACTTCGTCGTAGACTAGTACAAGTGAACCCTCTATTAACCTTTTTGTCTTAAATCCAATTTATCAAATACAACCTATAGTAACTTGTGAATCGGATTGTTAGAAAGTGTCGTAAGAGCTTTATCCTAAAAATAAGTAATTTAAAATAAAGAGGAGTTAAACACGCAACAGATCTTCAAATGACCACAACATGCATTTTAAATTATCAAATTAAAGATAACCAAGAACTTTGAGCTTTTATAACACTTTTTCGATTCAGGATGTTCTCAAGAATACTATGTACCACTATGAATATATCCCTACTAGCAGAGTCTATCATTCGATAATAGTTGCCATCTGTTTAAGAACAGTCTTAGGCAACACAAAGGGTTAACCATAAAAAAAGAAATATATTTAAACCTTCATTCGATATCCATGTGTAGCATTGTTTGCGGGTATGAGTACAATGCCCGCGTACCTAAAACCGGGTTCCAATTTCTCGGACGGAGCTAGCTTTGCATATGCCGGAGCCACTGTTCTTGGAAGCGCTCGACAAACGGTAATAATGCGATCATTCCATAACAAATATAAATTAAAACTATGTCAACTGTATAAATGTATCTAGATTAATTTTTTATGGTCATTAATTTTCAGCTGAAGGAGCAGCTCGCAATCTTTATGAAATTGGCCGCCTCATACATTGAACAATACGGTCGAACGACAGCGACTGCACTTATGAATAGATCTGTATTTCTTTTGAACTTCGGCGGCGCTGATTACCTTCAACTTTTCAGTAATACTCCGACCCCTACAGATTCACAGAAGGCCGATCAAGTCAATTGGGTCGTCGGCAATATCTCCAGTGCTTTAACGGTAACAATATATGTAGTTTTGTTTTTTTTTAAATGTCACACACACACACACATATATATATCAATTATGAAGATATATATATAAGTATTAAGTGTACAAAACACTAGACTTCGTAGAATAACATGTCATAGTCAGTTTTAAATGAACAAATCTTCATACCGCTTAACAAACAGGTCAGACCAAAAAACGCAACAATAAACATAATAAAAACACATTCAAATAATAATACTACATGTTAATGATATGGATGTGATGTGTAGGATATATATAATGTGGGAGGAAGGAGAATTACATTTCAGAACGTGGCACCACTAGGCTGCTTACCTCTGATCAAAGAAAGACAACTAATCGGTCACGATGCATGTTCCGAGCCCTACAACCAAGTGGTCAAGCTTCACAACTCTGCTCTACTAAAGGCCCTCGCGACGTTGAAAACCCAATTGCCTGTATTTGGATACGTAGTTTTCGATTACTTCAACGCTCTCATGGATCGCATATAAAATCCAACCAAATATGGTTCGTTTTTAATTTGTACATAATATTAGTTTATGGCACATTGAGATTTTAGTGGACTAATTAGTTTAGTTGTGTATGTTGAATCAGGGTTTCAGGTCGGAGATGTTGCATGTTGTGGAAGCGGATCGAACCGTGGAGGGGGATGTGGTGGCACGAGTGCATATGAATTGTGCTCTGACCTAAACCAAAATGTGTATTTCGATGGGGGGCATACTGGTCAAGACACAAATTATCAATTGGCTTAGCTTACGTGGAATGGAGGAACAAACGTTACTACCCCTCACAATATGAAACAATTCTTCGGACTTCTTTAGTTTCCCACAAAACAAGATTAATTAACTATTAAATAATCTTGATTATATATATGTATGTTGAATAAAAACCTTGTAATTCTTTCATGTTTTACATATGGGGAATCTTATATTGGCAAATGTAATAAAATATACAGGTTGTTTCGTGTCATGGTGTTATCCATTATAACTATTTTCTCCAATTTAAACTAAGTTTGATTCCTTTTTCCTTAGAATGTAAGAAGTTTTGTGAAATACGGATTGTTTGAGTCATATTCATTAGTCTAATTTGAGGAAGGTGCGATCTAATCTCTCTATTAGATGTGGAGTTATGATTCTTCTTTATACTTGGCTTTTGTTTGAGTTAATAGTTTCCATCATATCAAGGATGGTAGGTGAAGTGACAAAGGCTTCATATAATAAATAAAAAAATAGTAGTAAAAAAATATTTCTATTTATGATTTTAATCTTTATTTTTAAACTATTATGGGTACGAGTATGGACAATTAGTTACCCTATACTATTGGTATATTTTTAAATTTTAAAAATGTTTGAAATATCAAATGCTATATTTTAACGGTTAGAATTATGATATAGAATAATTATAAACCGTTCGTATCCTATATTTTTATATCTTTGCTGACATCATCTCTTCCCTTCACTCTAAACCAATAGATAATGAATAGTGATGATGTCATTCAATATGCGCTTGTAAATCTCGTCTCTAAGAAATATTGTATACATGTAATAATCTTCAAACATGAAGAATCAAAATCAGAGATGGAAAGACATCGAACATTCCCTCCTGATTTCTTGGTTTCATCTCGCCACTTGGAGCTTCGATCCGACTTATTATTATTATTATTATTATTATTATAAATAATAATGAAAAATAATTATTGTTGTGCTCCTTGCCATCATCTTTTTTTTTTTTTTTTTGTAATGACAAAGTTGATATGTTAAAAAAGACACATGCCTGACACAATGCTTGTTTTATTGTTTTGCAATTAAACTAGAGGAACCGTGCGTTTCGGAGGTGGTGAGGGGGAATTATTTTAATAACACTTGTACACATTTACGCATAAATAGAAAAAGTAATGTAATTCATAAATAAGTTAATATGTACATTAACAGTACGAAAATACATTTACACTAAGTAAATGCAAATTCAACATGAAAATGACACTATATTAACAATATAGAAATTAAGAGTGACAATCCACTGAGAGTTTCGATTTAATACCAATATTTAAGGAAAAAATCTAATAAATTTAAGTATAGTGATGTGTACTGATCTCTTTTTGGAAATGGAGTGTGTGCGAGTTGTTTATTTTAAGGATAAGTTGGATCCACCCAACTGCACTTTTTTTCTCTTCTTGTGTTATAACAAGAAAGGAAGGTGCACAATTCCGTTAATTCCTTATGACTAAATTTCAATATCATATTGAAGAATCATAGCATTTCGTGATTCGTTAATAAATATATTTTCAGTCAATAATATGGGACCATCGACATAGTTAAAAGTAAACTCTCTGAAATCCAAACACAATACAATATATACCTTTCTATCTATTTTCAACATTTACCTAAATCCCCAAATGTGCTTGAAGTTGTAAGAACCAAAATAAAAACTATGCTTCATGTCTGTGCTTCACATTGATCGGTCTAAAACTCTATTTTTCCAGTCCAAAACTTGAAATAAGATAGTCTCTCAGAACGGTGAAGAAGAGCAGGAGGGACAAGAAGAAGGCCAAGAAGGAAATGGGCGAGGGTCATTTTTCATCTTTCCCACCTTACTCTCCGTATTTTTTTTTATTTTTGGCTTTAGATATTTGCTTCTGTATATGTTTTTTCCAACTAAGAATTACTCAATGTTGTAGGTCCCTATTGGTACTACTATGGGAAGGAGAGAACAAAATATTCAACCATAATACCCAATTCTACCTCTACCCTTTCCGTGGATCAATAGAATAAACTGTGAAGTTGAATTGTTTTCTGCACACAAGAACTTGCATCACGATTCACAATGCTACCAACCAACCCGGAAACATGAACATTCCCGACGATCTGGTTTAACAACTTTAAATAGAAGCATTCCAACAAGGACTAAAGGATCCCTTCAGTGCTATCCGAGATACGTCTAATAGTTCTTTGTTTATCCCAGATTCGTACGCAGTGTTGATGAGACATATATCATCCCTTCATCTTTATAGTTCAACCGATCATCAATAGACATGAACATGAGGAAATTTTTACCTCAACAATTACCGGGCAATTTGTTGAATTATTTTCTTATTTTCTTGGTATATATTAGAGGGTCTTTCGTTTAAGTAATCTTCCATTTTGTTTAGAGATATTATGTACATTATGTTAAATCTACACCAAGAGCATAAGAAGACCCGTGTACGTATGGACTCTGCTAATGAGATAGTGATGGTCGTGGTTAAACAAAAAACAATCCCTCTTATCAAACCAAAGCTCTTCATGATAGAGAACACATGCAGCAAGGATGAAGATTGTAGACAAGTTGCACAGTTTCTAGGAGAATTCCAAATGGACTCCAAGTCGTCTGATCTCGTGGGCACGATTGATTTTTTGAAGGCACCTAAGACTCTTTTAATAATATTCGTACACGTTTTTGTATAAGTAGACAAATTAGTTTAGTTCATAAATAATTTAATACGTACATTAACAATATGAAAATAAATTTACACTAAGTAAATGCAAATTCAGCATGAAAATGACACTACATTGGCAATATAGAAATTAAGGATGACGATCCATCAGGAGTTTCGGGTTTAATATTGATATTTTAGGAACAAATCTAATAAATTTAAGTATAGTTTATTGGTGTATTGATCTTTTTCCAGGAAAGGGAGTGTGCCATTTTAAGGATAGGTTGGATCCACCTAATTGCACTTTTCTTCTTCTTGTTGTGTTATAACAAGAAAGGGGGGTCCATGATCCCACGAGTTCTTTATGACTAAATTTTAAAATCATATTGAAGAATTCTAGTATTTCGTGATTTGTTAATAAAATACTTTGATTCTTTATTACGGGACCATCGACATAATTAAAGGCTTAAAGGTAAACTATTTGAAATCCAAATGCAACACAATATATACCTTTACTATCTCATTTCAACATTTACCTAAATCCCCAAATGTGCTTGAAGCTGCAAGCACCAAAATAAAAACTATGTTTCATGTCTGTGCTCCACTGATCGGCCTAAAACTCCATTTTTCCAGTCCAAAACTTGAAACAAGATAGTCTCTCCGAACGGTGAAGAAGAGCAAGTCTCATTTTTCATATTTCCCACCTTTCTCTCTGTATTTTTTGGTTTTTGGGTTTAGATATTTGCTTCTGTGTACGTTTTTTCAACTAAGAATTACTCAAGAACTTACATAATACCCAATTCTACCTCAACCCTTTCAGTTCCATTGGATAAATAGAATAAAAGTTGAATTGTCTTCTGCACACAAGAACTTGCATCAGGATTCACAGTGTTGCCAGCCAACCCAGAAACTCGAACATTCCTGACAATCTGGTTCAACAACTTGAAATAGAAGCCTTCGAGCAAGGACTGAAGGATCACTTCAGTGCTATCCGAGATACGTCTAATAGTTCTCTATTTATCCCATATTCGTACGCAGTGCTGATGAGGTATATATCATCCCTACATCTTTTTAGCTCAACCGATTATTAATAGACATGAACATGAGAAAATTTTGTACCTCAACAATTAGAGGGAATTTTGTTTAATTATTTTCTTCGTATATATTAGAGGGTATTTCGTTTAAGTAATCTTCCATTTTATTTAAAGATATTATGTACATTGTGTTAAATCTACACCAAGAGCACAAGAAGACCTATGAACGTATGGACTCTGTTGATAAGATAATGATGGTTGTGGTTAAACCTAAACCAATTCCTCTTATCAAACCAAAGCTCTTCCTCATAGGAAACACATGAGCAGGGCTGAAGACTGTAGACAGGTTGCACAGTTGCTAGGAGAATGGCTGTGGTTAAAGAAAAACCAATCCCTCTTATCAAATCAAAGCTCTTCCTTATAGAGAAGACATGCAGCAAGGATGAACACTTCAAACATGTTACACAGTTGTTCGGATAATTCCAAATAGACTCCAAGTTGTTTATTCTTGTGGGTCTGACTGATTTTCTGAAGGCACCTAAGACTCTCTCGTTGTGCACTAGTAGATCGAGACACGCTCTCAAGTATGTACAAAACACTCACGAGTCTGTACAAACCGAGAGACACAAGTGCAGAAGACTTCCTGCTTCTTCGTCTCTACCCTACCCTTATTTATACTAGTTACAACCGCCTAACCTACAATTCTTGATCTTTTTACCATAAATATTATTTTCGTCTTTATTTATAAGTGATGATGTCGGGCTATCCTAGAAACAGCTCCAAATCGTCTCCATGTTACCATCATTCTAGAAGGTCCCTGTAGCTTCTCGGCATTCCTCAATTGTCGCGGCACATGCCTAAAGTCCTCATTTGTCTCTTGTGAACCATGAACAATGCACCATGATTGGAGAAGTACTTTTCATGTAAACCACCAAACATCCTCATGCATGCCATGCATGCATAGTTTACGAAGTATTATGTTCGGACTTAACCAGCTAATTAAGTGGGCTGAGAATGGTGAAACCATGAAAACGATTGGGCTTGAGGCCCCAAACTTCTCTGTGAAGTGTTAAAAGCCCGAATCAAACTATATGATCATACGCTCCCAATAAAAGAAAAAATTCTTCTGGGGTTTTTTATCTTGTGCGGAAGGAAATAAAAGTATCTGCAAACGATATTGATCCAAACCGTTGGATTCATAGGACTGACGTCATTGACTGTGATACACCACTCTATAAATGGTATTGATCCTAACCGTTGTTTTACGCGGCTTATTTGACTACCGTTGATGGCAAAAACAGCTTCTAGTCATGTCCCATACAGAACTGGTCCCACAATCTGCACTTTTTTCTCTTACCTTCAAATTTTTTCTATTCAGAAGTCGATCTTCTGAGGAACATCTAGATGATATGTTCCAAAACATCAGCCCATATGTCCCTGGAATCGAATCGATTCTCTCTCGCTTCTCATCCGCCATAGCTTCTACATTTCTTTGCTTTTTTTCTCTCCCTATCTCTGTCTAATTGTTCCCTTTCTTTACTTGTGAGCTCAAAATCAACTTTTCACCGAGTTTGACATCTCCTTCTTCACATATTTCTCTTGATTTGGCTTTGATTTTTCTTGTTCGTTTTTGAAAATCTGCATGATTCTGCTTCTGGCTTTTGTTTTTGATCTCCTGCTTGCTTCTGGGCAGTTGCTGAATTAGTTGATTTTGTTTCGGGGAAGAGAGATTTGGGCATCTGGGTTTTATGGGAACTTTGACTTCTTTGCTGGTCGGTGTTGGGTTGGTAGGGACTTGAAGAAGTGATTTTTTTTTTCTTCTGTCTTTTGGTGGTGGAGATTTGGATTCAATTTCTGGAAGTGAAGGATGCAGAGGAAAGATGGTGATGATGTTTCTGGGAAACCTATGTTTCCAAGGCTTCATGTCAATGATAAAGAGAAAGGAGGACCAAGAGCTCCTCCAAGGAACAAGATGGCCCTCTATGAACAGCTCAGCATTCCTTCTCAAAGGCTCAATCATGGAGTGTTGCCTCTTAATCCCAATGGCAATAGCAACATGGTAATTCATGGGATTTGTTTGAATCCCAATTCCCAAGTAAAAATGTCTGCTTTCTGGTTAACTTTGCTTATTGATCTTAGATGTTTAGTAGATACTTAGTCTCTTTACTTGTAATTCATTGGATTGAACTTGAATTTAGTTATAGGTAATTGTGGACCTAGCTAATTGTCTTTTAATTATGATTAGCATGATCATTTTCATTGTACCAGGGGAGTGGCCTAGAAAGAAATATGCTCATCCCACAGCACATTCCTTCCCCAACACCCACAAGAAAAATGAATGAGCTGTCAAAGGAAGCAACTTCATTTTCAGATATTGAGCATCGAGATCACCGTGTGGCAAATCTTCACAGATTGCATGAATCTAGTTCTAGGCCCCAATCAGAAGACAATGGACATGGTAATGGTGCTATTGATGGGCTCACTAGGTACATACATAATGGAAGTACACATGGGCCTAGCTGTGACTCTCATTCAGGAGGGGTCGATTGCAGCGAGCCTGAAGACAATGAATATCCGGGAGATCAGAGGTTGAATGTGGAAAGAAGTGATGATGTATCTGAGACATCCATGGTGGATTCCATGTCGGGCTTGGATATCTCTCCTGATGATGTTGTTGGAATAATAGGTCAGAAGCGTTTCTGGAAAGCAAGAAGATCTATTGTCAAGTAAGCCTATGGACATGTTATTGATATAACCAATTTTGCAGCTTCTAATATGTGCCTTCATATTTGTAGTGTAATCAAAGCTACTGGGTTTTAGTTTTATGATACCTTGTATCTGTAAGAGTAATCGTATGTTTGTTTTAGTTTCATCTAGTTAACGATCTCTTTGTGTCCTAACCCAAATCTTGTTACTCTTTACAGTCAGCAAAGAGCGTTCGCAGTACAAGTGTTTGAGTTGCACAAACTAATAAAGGTAATAATGTGGCCACTCATAACATTGTGTAGTTCCTACAGTTCTGAAACCGGGCTGAAGAACTTGCTTTTTGATTACTCAAAACAGGTTCAGAAACTAATTGCCACCTCACCGCATCTTTTGCACAATGATAGTGCTTATCTAGGAAAGCCTTCTTCAAAGGTCTCTCCCGTAAAGAAACTTCCTGAGTATGTTGTAAAACCAACTATGAAACGGAAAAACGAGTCGAATAAAATGGAACATTCAGCAGAAAATGCAATTCTGAAAGCATCTGTTTGTGGTACTAATCCTCCAAGCCTTGGGCCTTATCTAGGCAGCCTCGCTCCAGCACCTGTGGCTATAGACAATATGGGTCCTTGGGGTGTGCGGCAAAGTCCAGCGCCCGGGCATCAGTGGTTGGTTCCTGTTATGACTCCTTCTGAAGGACTTGTGTACAAGCCCTATCCTGGGTCTGGGTTTGCGGGAGGATATGGACCTTTCATGGCTCCAGGTTATGGTGCTCCGCCTTATAATCATCATGGAATAGGATTCATCCTGGATGCTCCACCGGTTGGTCATGGTTATTTCTCTCCTTATGGCATGCCAGTCATGAACTCTGCAATCCCGGGTTCTGCTGGGCCCGTTCCTATTCCACATGGTCAGGTATTGGGTGGTGGAGCAAACATCAACATGCCTCACCTAAGTTCTTGCAATGGCCGGACCTTGAACAGTGAGGCTACACATGCCACCAAAGTTCAGACCACAACAAGTTGTTCTAGTGAAAGAGCACGTGGAATTGGGATGCGTCTTGTCACTGAAGGATGGAATGGTCCTGCCATTCAAGAGCCACATGCAGTACCTCAGGCTCACGATAGGGTTGAAAAGTCGACTAGAGTGATCAGAGTTATACCTCATAATCCAAGGTCTGCTACTGAATCAGCAGCTCGGATTTTTCAGTCTATACAGAATGAACGAAAGAAAAGAGTATGATTCTATCCATACTAGTTAAAGAGGTTTTATGGCAACATGTTTATGTTATTTTTGCAGAGATGTCTCTGTTGTAAAAGGTAGCAGGGAAATATTGCATCTTTTGTGCTGTGTGCATATATTTGTAAGGGAACTGTGATTTTGGTCTTGCTAAACTGTGTTCAAGATCCTCCATTTTGGTGCTTGGAAGATTTGGCTCTTTTAGTCATTTCTAGAATCTGAACAAGAAATTTAACAACATAATTAAAGCTAGTACTTATAATGTTATCTAATGTCATGAATTATTATTCAAAGTGAGAATTACTAAAAACTACCTAAATATATTGGGTAGAAACATAAGCTATCAAGTGTTTAAAAAAAAACGTGTCACAGGCTGTCCGTTGGATAGTGTGCGTGATCGTTTGTTGGTTGATATGAGTACGTCAAATCTTCGCATGTCTATGAGCTCGCTCGAACTCAACGGTGACAATCGATGATAAGGACTTGAAGAGCCTAGTCGTCACGAAGAGCCAGGGCTGGGTCACCCAGATCGTCTGTTACCGCCAAGTCAACGTACCATTGGATATGGCCGCTTTTAAATGGAACTCCAAAATACACCGCGTTAGGGCGAAAAGCCCTGCCCTAATCTCAACCCCGGCGAGGAGGGACGAAACCATCGTAATAGATGTTCTTGTGCATCCTCGTTCTATCATTCTGTAGCCACACATCCAACGACATATATGCATCTTGGTTACTATCCTTTTAGTAATGTGACTTTTCAACAGAACCCAACATTTTGTTTCATACAATCTGGTATTCCACCACTCTCTACCGTTAACATCATAAGTCATGAGCTCAAGAGCATGGTCATCATTTCGGGATCGTTACAAGCTTTGAATAATATATTTCAAAAATTAAGTGTTAATTGGGTTTAATATTTAGTTTCCTTTTCTAATTATGATTTTATTTCTTTTTTTTAATTGCTAAGTCTATAGTGAAGAATATTACAGGTAATTTCTTATTAGTAAAAAGTTTGGATTTCCTTTTTTTTTTTTAAAAAGAATCTTAGTTAATATAATTTCCTATTAAGATTATGTTATGAGCATCATATAAGTAGGTATTTTGTTTCATTATGGATCTAATAAACAGTTGCGAGGGAGAGAAGATGGATGAGGGAGCTGGGATCAACGAAGGGAAGTCTGTACTGGCGCATTCTAGTATAGGTTTGTGGCGAATTTGTTTCGACGGTGAGGAATTGAAGGGGCCAATCGGCTCAAGGAGCAA
>JAYMSW010000030.1:0-38424 GCA_036897725.1 Erodium texanum
CGCCGTTGGAGAGATCGTGGGGTCGAGAGCCGAAAACGACGCCGGATTGCCTGTACTGAGCCATAGTCGCATTCTGGTCGTCACAGTCCTCTTCTGCGAATCATAAATAGCAGCAGCAAGAGAGACCTATAGCAGCAATAGCTTGTGTGGGTCTGGTGGTTGAAATGGAGGAGTGTACAAGAAGAGACTGTGAGGTTCGGTTCTGTGATTGCTCTGTGTTATCTGAAAATTTTCTCCTAATTCTTTTGAACAAGCATTTGATTTTGATTTCGATTTTGGATCCTCAGTCTGTGTTGTTGTGATGGGTTTGTTGGTCTTTTTATTTTTGTTTATTTTTGGAAACATGTGATTGAAGCTGCAACTTGCAGGTCTGCTCATAATAATTAACAAGTTACGTTTTTATTTTTTTTTTAAAAAAAACAAGTCACATTTTTTGGGGGGGTTTCAGAAAAACAAAATACATTTTTTTAATTTACATTTTCTTCAATATATATATATTAATCTGCTTATTTATCTCTTATGTTCAAAATTAAATTTGGTGTCATATTACCACCATTCAGTTTCTGGATTCACCTATTTTCAATTATTTTTTTCATTTTCTGAGTAAAAATAAAATATTTATGTTAATAAAAGGAGGAAATTAAAAGAAAATTATTTGTATAATAAAACAAAAATTTAGATAAACTGAAATTAAATTATTGTGATAAAGGAGATGACATGACATGTGAGTTTGATAGGATTATGTAAAGAGGAGGATGGTCCATAAACATCTCATTAATTAATTAATTAATTAAGAGAAAACGGATAGAGGTTTCTTCTACACCACCATGGCTTAGATCTGAATTTTCAGTCTAATAAATTATTTCATTTACACTATTAAAAAAAACAACCTCTTTATGTCACATTGAGTTAAAATTTGGTGACAATATAAATAAAACATGACATTGAAAAATAAATACTATTTAATACAAAAATTATCATAATTTATTTTATTGTCTTTTTAAAAATGTATAATAAATCATTGGTGAACGGACTGATATACAAATTTCGAATTCACCCACTTAAGAATATGCAAAAACCTCCTCAAAACAAAACAGAAACACAAAAACAAAGTGTTTGTTTTTATATGCTTTAAAGGAATGTCAAAATTATTAAAAGATGAATGGATCAAGAAATAGTAGCAAAATGTAATGGGTCCACCCAAAACCATTTAGATCCAAATAACTCATAATAATAAGGCAACTTGTACTGAAGAGGAATATATTTTATTCAAACGCATATGGACAAATTAAATAATCCCTACAAAACTAAAGAAAATGAGAGGAATAATAGACAATTTGTTCACATTGCACCTTATGTTTAGGGTTGGTGTTTCTCGTTAGGTTCTTTATAATTGATACCCTATCATTCTAATTCTACTATTGAAATGTCGTGTAATATTATTTGTGAGAGCGACTTTACTAACCATTAATCAATTTAAAAATAATAATTTGTAAAGGTTTATTATTTATCTTAACGTTTTATCTTAAGAGCATGTATAATGAAAGGAGTAAAAAACGTTAAGAAAGAGAATAGTGTCATCTAGAAAAGAGATTAAAAAAGAGGCAATGTTTTGATTCGTATATAGTTCAACGTTAAACTCTAAAAAAATCCAATTTTTTTTCTCTTTTTTAAAAAAAAAACTCAAGCAGCAAAAAGAAAGAACAAACCAAAAATACAGACAAAAAAACAAGTGCAAAGACCTAATATTCGTCTCGGGGAACTAATTGGAAAGGCTGGTGAAAATCTGCATTCCCAATTGTCATAGGAAGAATCAGAGATTGCCATAAAATCAAAAGCTAATTGATTCTGACAAAGAAAACAATAAAGAAATGAGATAAAAAAAAAAAGTTCTGAAACAAGCAATTTACGACAACCTTAAAGTCATAGAGCTCATAGGTTGGAAGCTACACCAACGTGGTATTGGAGCTTCATTCACAAATTTTAATTTTCTACCATAGAAGCAAAGAGAGAAGTGTCACCTATCTTCTTGCATCCTATTGGACATATTTCATTTTCAAAGAAGTTAGATCTTATATTTAAGTGGTAGGTCTCCGGTTGAAACTCGTTGTGATATGACGTGTTTTTAATGGATCGAAATCCAATCGAGGAAGCAAACGTAACATGAGTAATGTCAAGCACAATCGTCAAAACAAGCAAAAAAGATGAACATTCGATACTTTTTTGTTTGAAAGAGGTGTTTCAAGTTTAATTAGCAGTCTACTTAGTAGTCTCTGTGTAATAAAATTCATAGTCTTTAGAATGGTTGAGTTTATTAACAAGTCTTTAGAAATAGTACATTCTACGATATTTCATTTTTTACATAAAATGTAAATCATAACGTTATTTCCCCGTTACTCTCTAGTGTACATAGTAGAACCAAACACCTTATGCTTATAATTGCTTCCAAAAATATATGCAATTTGTAATGAATTACACAAGAACATACTCTATCGATACACATCACCTGTAAAAATGATTTTTTTTTTCAGTTTCGTTTACATGGTAATGTTTGGTTACATCATGAAGTATGCATGCTACATGTTTCAGTAAAATTATTGGCACATAGTTTTGTTTGGAATCACGAAAAGTTTGCCAGAAGCAGTTGAATTGATCTCCAAAATCCGCACGAAAGGTACAGAATTCAACAATGTACATATAAAATCTTCATATCTAGCATCTTTTTCTTCACAATTATTAAAGTTTACAATTTCTGAGGACAAGTTGTGTTTCAATCTTGGCAAATTAAGCAGACATTATGATCGGGATCAAAGTGAAACAAACAGTATACATGGTACTACTATTATGTTTCCTACTCAGTCCTGAGGTGTGTATCAATGTGTTTTCTATGTTTCTTTCATGTAGATTTCACAATCTGATCCAATGTACTTCAAATTTTTCATGTGGAAACCTACAATATTGGGCAGCAAATGAAAGTTGGAGCGGAAAAAATAGGTCATTACTATTCAGGCTCAAGTTTTTTTTTTTTTTTTTTAAATGATGGTATAAAACTTAACCTTGAAAAAAAAGAATTGAAATATTAAGTGTCGCAGATTGCGCATCAAAATGCAGATACCGATGCAGCGAGGCATCGAGGCATAAAATGTGCATAAGGGCATGCAACACGTGCTGCCGGAGGTGCAACTGTGTGCCGCCAGGGACTGCCGGAAATGCAGATACATGCCCTTGCTATGCCAACACGAGCACTCATGGTGGTAGAAAGAAATGTCCCTAATTCTAATTAGTCTTTTTTTTTTTGTATGATAAATCTTCCACACAATATTAATGAATCATCTACAACTAACCAATTTATAAAATTTATTTTGAAACACAATGAATGATACAGTATAGAATCAGTCATGCCTCACTTTTATTTCTAAACATGAAGTATTTCAATCCAAACAATTAGTGTTTTTAGAGGGAAGACACAATTCAAAGACAGGGTTTAACAGATCAAACAGATTTATTTCAACCCCTAACCGGAATTACTTTATTGAGCAACAAGATGAATATTAATGTAGTGACCTTGTGTAGGGTTGAATTAAGGGCACTTGGGCTTGTGGCCATGAGTTTTGAGACTTGCATAACAAGGGCATGCCCCTTTGTTCCCGTACGTGCCCGGTGGAACGCATTTGCATCTGTCGCAACAAGTTTTGCATGCTCGGCGGCATATTTTCTTCCTCGAAGCCTTCTTGCACCTTCTGGCACATGCATAATTGCAGTCTGAAATGTCAACAAAACACATATGTGCTTATCATCTGGGTATTGAGAAACATTTGAAATATAATATAAGGGACTCTAACAAGCCTAGCAGTGTCCTAGATTTGAAATGATAGTATGTGTGTGTGAATTAGCAACTCATTGATTCAAAGATCTGATTACAAATTTAGCATTTAATTAAGAACAAATGTGTGTGAATTAGCAACTTACTGATTTTACTGTGATGATAATGATGATGATGCTTCTTGGAAAGAGCTACTCGGTTGCTTCCTCCATCCATCTGATTTCAAATCATAAAATGATTACAGCTCAATTACCAACTCCCAATTATTTGTCTATGTATTCAATTTCAGAAATATCCTGATTGCCTGATATATACTTTATACATCTCAAAACAAGTTTCCCATTCTTCTGGATTTTTCAGAATAAACTGATATTTTTATTTCGTTTTATTTGGTTAGTTAGTCACAACTTTCTAATAATATTCCTTCATAAATTAGTTGTAGTCCAGATATGCAAGCACTAAAGACTAAATGATGAAAAATCACAATAAATTTTAAAATATTGATTTTTTTTGCAAAATAGTCGGATGAAGTGTCTAGTTTGGAACAAAGTAAGAACATAATTCATTTTTTTTTAAAAGTAAGAACATAATTAATTGATAATCGGTATTATCACGTGAAATGAAGTTTTTTTGTGGGAGGAAAATGGACCAATATATCAAACAGAGTCAAGTATCTTATTAAGGTAATATCGTGAAATGAAGTTTTTTGTGTGAAGAAAATGGACCAATGTATCAAATAGAGTCGAGCATCTTATCAAGGTAATCTCAATCCATGTGAGAGTAGAGTACTAAACCATGATTCAGTACCACAGAACTATAACTTCAGAGTTGCCCCAAATTAAGCTGAACATAGAAGAGTGGGAGAGACTCACATTAGAAAGAGAATTGGCAGCATTGGTACCAAAAGATGAAGCTTCTGCAAACACCTATGTAAAAAAAGAGGACAAATATGTGCATACATGTTAGTACACTTGCAAATCATCTGCAGAAAACATAAAATGTACCCTGTTCACATGAAAGTACCTGGAGGAGGAGGATGGAGATTACGAGAACTGGTAGCAGGAGTTTCATGGTGTTTCAGCAAGTGTTTGTTGGTTGCTTAGTGAAGAACTCAAAGCTTTGATGATAAGGTGAAGTGATAACTACTAAGAGGAGAAGTTGATCTGAAAAGAATATCACATGCAAAAAAGACCAACCCTTTTTCTTGAATCTTCTTTCACTTGAAAAAGAACAAGAGCATGTGTATTATAGAATACAGCTGTTTGATCCTTTGGCTGTGGTTGTATTTATTGTATTGGTCCCCTCCTCACAAGGCAAGTAGGGCAAAAATAACTTCATTTTTGCCGTGTGAATGAGACGCACAATTAAAATGGCCTAGAGTGAAGTAAACGAGAGATTTGGCAGACAAATATTGTCATCAACCAATATTTTTATATATGTGTATCCAAGAATCCACATGCCATTTAGAAAAGCTCAATACTTATCATTTATCGATAGAGAATATCCACAATTATTTGCAAATAAAAGAAACTCAACTTAGAACCCATCCCAACCCAATATCCATAACCAGCACCACCACAGTGCCATATTTGCTTGACATATGTCTTCAGCTACTAACCCATTGCATATTTCTGTGTCCAGGATCGAGCAGTGGACTCATACTTGGCTCTGTCTGTCTTGTAAGTATGTGCAATGTCAGGAACCAGAGGGTCGTCGGGGTTTGGGTCTGTCAGGAGAGAGCATATTGACAGAAGAACCTGAAACCAATATCAATCAAATCAGTGTCAATCAATTATGCTATGAATGTGTAAAGAACTTCCTATACAAAAACAATAGTACACTGACACCAATGATTTATTATAACTTGTAAGATTGATATAGTGAAATAGGCACCTTGGAAACAGTAAGGGCAGGGCTCCATTGCTCCTTGAGAATGTCAAGGCAGATGCTACCATTGCTGTTGATGTTTGGGTGGTAAACTTTTGTTCTGAAAGAAACCTGTAGTCAAGGATCATATCATCAGAGATTGAATTGAAAACAGAGCTTGTATGTGTCTAGAAAACTATTCAGCATACAAATCTCAGTGAGCAAACGAAAAAGGGTGTCAAAAGAATAAATAAACAAAATGAGATGGAAATCATAAGAAAGGCCAAAACAACAAGGGAAAACAAGATATATTGAAAACAGTTTCAGTAGCCACAGTCCAGAATATCTTTTATGTTGGATGAAAACAGCAACAATTGTACAAATGATTAGTGGGAAAAAGAGAGTACACACAATCATGCATATTGAAGAGAAATGGAAAGTGTAAACTAAACAGAACCTAGGAGAACAAAAAACTGATGAAATAGCATTTCCTATACAATGAAAAGCTTATCGTCCTTCAAATCTTCATATCAATTATCGACTCAAGAGAGAGGAAAACAGGTAAAAACTAGGAGTTATGCCCAATAATATGAATATATAATTCAGGTAACAATTGCTGGCATGCTGCATCTTGCAAGAAACAAAAGCAAGCAGCTGATTCTGACATTTGTATCAACCAAAATATTATTTTGTGAATTTTTTTCTACGAGCTAAGACAAAATTAAACAAACCCAAATGCACAAATTGGATATTAAAGGAGTGAGTACTGATAAACACATAAACATAATTGTGATACCTTTGGTGGCTTGAAAGGGTAATCCGGTGGGAAGTGTATGGATACTAGGAAAACACCACCTGCATAAGGGCTGTCTGCTGGGCCCATGATTGTTGCTTGCCAGTGAAACATGTCATCACCAACAGGACCTATAATATGCAAAACAGCAAAATACATATAAAAAGCTATCCAAACTCAATACTTACAGAACAGGTGAACTTTTAAGTACTATGTAATTCTCTCTGAGCATTTCATTCAGTATGTTCTTTGCCATCATGTATATAAAACAATACTGTTAATAGATACAATTCAATCCCTTTATCCATCAAGGAATTAGTAAAATTGCACATAGCAATCAGACACTGAAACTCTGACCTTACTTAGCACAGAGTATATTCGTAGCTCATGTGACATTAATAAAAACAAAACAAAAAATACAACTGAAGTATGTAAAGAACAAACCAGCACTGCAAGAAGCAGGAGGGTCCTTCTGCAGGTCCTTCAGCTCCTTGTTAATTCTTTTGGAAGCCATCACCTATGGTAAAAAAAAAAAAAAAAAAACAATTTTATCAGTCAGAATGACCCATCAACTCAAAAGAGAAGCAACTATTTTGCATAAATTCGAATCAGAAAAAAAAAACACCTTTTCAACATAATCATTGAAAGAGTTAACCAAAAGACTCAATTTTGCACCATCATTGTTCTCACATCACTTAATCAGAATCCCTAACCACCAAACAGGACATTCAACACCACAACAACAAAATCCTAAAATAAAAGACATGCAGATTAATAAAACATATGACCAATCCACAATCACAGACCTAAATCTGAGCGAAACAGAAACATATATACGTAAGCGCGCTACACTTGTAAACCCTAAAGCCCATCAGAAATCGGGACCAAAGCCATGTCAAATCTACCAATGTTAGTTGAGTAATCGATTCAAGGTATGCGATTACTGACCTCTCTCGCTAGGGTTTGATCAAAGGGCAAGACACTGAAGTGTCACGCGCTCTAGGTAGGAGATGAAGGCGATCCTGTGAGGGCTCGCTCTTATATAGCAATTTAGGTGGCTGGCTCTGGCACGCAATCTTTGCCATGCACGGAGAAAACAATCAATTTGGGCCTTTCAATCTAGAAGGTTCCAACATATATTGGGTTTTTGAGGCCCATTTACAAAAATCATTAGGGAGGCCCATATAATCTGAGTCCAAAACACGGATCCAAATACAAATGCATATTTCTCTGCCCCAAATCTCGGAGTCGGACCAAGCTCACCGGAATGGGGACCAAACACAAGAAGAGAAGCAAGCACAGAGACGACTCGTCTACGTCACCGTCGAGCTCCGGCACCGACGAATCGGAGCCTTCCTCGAAGCGCCGGAGTCGGAAGGACCGGGACAGAGGCGATGATAGCCCGAGGAAGGATAGAGAGAAGAGGAGGAGGAGAAGAAGGGAGAAGGAAGAGCGAGAAAGGGAGAGGAAGAGGAGGAAACGGGGGAGAGAAGGTAAGAAGAGGAAAGATGATCCAGAGTCTAGTGATGCTTCTGGTTCTGGTAGTGACGGTTCAGAGCCAGAGAGACTTAGGCTTGAGCCAGAGGCGGTGTTGCGAGATATGCTGGCAGAATTTCCCAATGTCGGGGATGACTTGAAGCAGGTATTTTTATTCTATTAGGTTTTAGTATCTCTATGATTGATCAGACCATTCTCTTAGTAGTTTCATTCGTCAATTTAGTAACGAATTTTTGGGATGAATCGAATTCAACTTGTGATTCTATTGAGCATATTAATTTGGAATTCAAGTTCATTGGTTGAGGTATACAGATGGGATGTGGAAATTTATAGACGTTTTCTCACTTATGGGGGCTTATTTTTGAGGCAATACACTTCATTTTTCCAACAAATTTAGCACACTTATAAAATCTGTCCTTAAATTCATGTCAAAGATTAAATTGATGCTAATTTTTTAAAATTAATAACTTTGCTCCTTTGCTCTTAATTTTGATGATGTAAATAATTCTGTTCTAAATTAAAAATTCATGCGCCGAAAATTGACTAATACAATGTTTGAATGCTAAATTGCTCATTTGATGAGTCTTCGAAAAAAAAAAAAAAAAACTTTGTCCTATCTGTACAACAGTGTCTATTGTAGTCCTGCTTTCATGTATTTGATATTTCTGCATCAGTCGTTACTCAAATTTTGGATTAAATTGTCTGTGTGAACTTCCAAGGATTAGTGCTTGTCAAAGGTGAGTGATGAACTTGTGAGCAAAGGTCTCTTCAAGCTTTATGTTCAAAGCAAAACTTTCATTGTAATGATGTGCCCTCCGTTATTTTATTTTTCCAGATATGTAGCGTGATCAGTATGCTGCAGAAAATAGAAAAGTGGATAATTTTATAACCAAAACAAAAGGCTGCAAGATCTTATTGACATGTCTAAGTGAACAGAAACATATACAAAAGAAAAAAAAATGCTCCTTTCGGTTAAATGATTTCTTCTACACATTTTTGGTTTTCCCCTTTCTTTCAATATGCCTATACAGTGTACCCCCTTTCATCCACAGCCAACATATTGTTTTATATTTGATGTATTTTGTTTTGTATATATATTAGTCTATAAATGGTTGATCCCTGCTCATACTTTCTTCAATATAGCTTCTGCAAATGCTTGATGATGGTCAAGCTGTCGACATAAAGGGTATTTCTGAAAAGTCTCTCAGTAAGCATTTGAAGAAGCTTTTCGTTTCACTGAAGCTTAAAGAAAGTGGTGACCGGGTTTTCATGTTGTCTTCAAAAACTCGTCCTACCTTGGAGGTTGTAGGCCCCTTGATTTATAATCGTGCAAAGCCCAAAGAGCAACTACCTGATAACCCCATATTGGTGGAGGATACAAATTCAGTACAACAAGATACAGAAAGTGGACTAGCAACTGCTGAAGATGATTTGCCACTGCCAGGTCCTGCTGCTCCACCTCCTAGAAGGTAATCAGTTTTTTTATGTATATTGTTCATCAAACCCGCTAAAATACTGTTAATAACTTAGTCGGATGTTGAACAGTTGCAAACATAAGGTGTGGGGCATGGTTTTAAAAATCCTTTGAGGATTACACCTTTTGTTTTGCTAATGTTGTATTCCCAGATACATAATTTCATTTCCCTGTCATATCATATTAAGAGTTTCACCCAACTCTTGTCAGGTTTTGACTGCATGAACATGTAGCTCTTTTGTCTTCTTGGTTATCTCTTGGTAGTGTGTTGTCATTACAAAGTTTCGTAAAAGCTTATCATAAAATCTTGCATTAAAAGCTGAGACGTTCCCTCAATGGTTCAAGGCTCATATATCCATCTTGGAGGTCGTGGGTTCAAACCTCATTGGGCTGGGTGGACTGGGGTGGGATTATGGGTAGATTATGTATAGGTTTGTCAAAATAAAAAGCTTGAGGCACTAGACTTGACCCTGG
Organism: Erodium texanum; assembly: GCA_036897725.1. Lineage (NCBI taxonomy): Eukaryota > Viridiplantae > Streptophyta > Magnoliopsida > Geraniales > Geraniaceae > Erodium > Erodium texanum. The sequence continues at coordinate 9,928 of JAYMSW010000030.1, forward strand.
GAATGGTTTGTAATGCCTCTACCACATTCGGGTTCTGTAACCCATGCCCCGTAATCTCTGTGTTTATTTGAAGCTCGCAAAGCTTTCAATTGGATGGATCAAAACTGGAAGTTTTGGATGATTATACCTGAGAGGAAAGATGTAATGTAATTTGAACTTTAACATCGTCTATCACTTCTTAAAATATTGTACAAATATTATCTCAGTCAGCTGATTGTTTTTCTTCTCCAAAGAGGAGTTGTTTTGATTTTAATTGTTTTGACTTTCAGGGTGATTGGTCCTGCAATGCCATCCGCTGAGTTACTTGCTGCAGCAGCCAAATTAACTGAAGCAAAGGCAGAGCTTAGGTGTGATTACAGAAAATTTTTAACACGTTTTCTTTGGTTTGAACTTGAACGATTATATGATCATTGGATTTTTTTAATACGAGATTTGATGTTGAGATTAATAACCCGTTATAGTATTTCATGTTAAGCTTAAATTAAGTTATTGTCATATTTATCTGGTCAATCACTACAGAGATGCTGACTTGGAGGAAGATTCCGAAACATTTATAGGGCCTCCACCACCTGCTATGGTTGCTGAAGCTGAATCAGCGAATGAAGCAGAGCGTTTTGAAGAGGTTCTTACTCCTGCCCCTACAGTCTAATAGCTTTTAAACATATTCATTCCCATGGTTTATATAAATTCTTGAGTACTAATGTGCGGATCTATTTATGGTAAGTTATAAATGAGGAAGTATGTGTTTTTGAAGATAGTTTGTTAATTTCCATTATTTTTTAATATATTTTTCTTTTGTATCCATAAGTCGTGCTAGTGCGAGTTTACATTATGTGTTTAAACTAGTGAAAGTATTAGAATTTTCTTCTTTTTTAGTAGGTTGAATTTTATGCAAGCTACTGGAACTATAATTTCTATAATTCCGGTGAGTAGTCTGTCTGCATCTATATTTCATCAATCTGTATAGAAATCTTTGCCCTACTGAACAAAATTTTTGTGCCCGTCTTTGTTGACTAATGGTCATTTAGTTACCTTACATAATACGTCGATTATTAGAAGTATATGTAATATTGATAAAATATAAGGTGACAGCTGATTCAGGTCGACTATAGTTTTCTTGTTGATTCTTTTTTCATAAGAATTTTCATTGATTGTTATATTGCTATTGCATGTCAAATAAACCTACTGCATTTTTTTTTGTTAAGGTGACAAGAATTATGGGAGCCGAGGCTGATAGTCCATATGATGTTCTAGGAGTGAACCACAAAATGTCCACTGACAATGTAAAGAAAAGGTGAAGTGTTTTAAATTTTTGCCTTTGGTATTAAAGAAGTGTTTTTCTTTATGTTTGAACTGAAAATCATCTTCAGCTATTAAATGGTTATATGTCAAGAGTGCAACTTCGCATGTTGGCTCCATATTATTTTATTAGTTTGCCTTCACGAATTATCTATTTATTCGATCTCCAACAACATAGGAAAGAGTGAGTTAAATGTTTTTTTTTTCAAGTTCTAATGACCAGCCAGCAAAAACGAACTTTAAGGTGTGAAATACCATGTTCACAAACTAGACAGATATGAAGCTACCATGTATTGTAGCAGAAAATACCATGTTCACATTTTTTATGTGTTTTGAAGAACCAAACTGCATGTTTGACTCATGCAGATTTAAATGTTCTGGTTGTTCAAACTGATTGGATGGGCTAAAGCTAGAAGCATCATGTCAGGGTTGGGAATAGGAGAAGGGTTTAAGTTCTTGCATTAAATTAAGATTTGATATGGCTAGGGTCTTTAAGATTGTTAATGGTGTTTCTTTATATGTGCTGTCTCTTAAATCATTTCATTGCTTCAGGTACTGGAAGCTGTCTCTTTTGGTGCACCCAGACAAATGTCCTCATCCTCAAGCCAATGAAGCATTCATTAAACTGAATAAATCTTTTAAAGATTTACAAGATCCAGATAAGGTGAGTGCAAAACAACGGTTTAAGTCTCCTTGCTTTGATTTTCTCATTTCGTTAACACACTTGAGTTTTCCCAGTAGAAGCTGCATTTTGTTAATGCCCTCGAGTTTTGTGGAAAGATATGCTACATATGTTCCAAAATAAATGTAATTTTTAATTTCGAGTAAAAACTAAGGACTGGTGGAATTAGTGCTCCACTTTCCCGCCGTGTCTTCATGTGCCTCACTTGCTAAGATACTCATGTGGTAATAATTAACCCATACAGGGATATTGTTGGTTATCCATACAAAATTCACTTCCTTAAAAGGAAAGTGAACTAATTTGGAACACCCATTTTAGGGAAGTACGACAATTATTTTGGGACGGAGGGAGTATTCCTCTTGCACTAGCATTATTTGGTTGTATAGTAGAAACTTGGATATGATACAACGGTAAAAACAAACGTTATCTTGCTTGAAATATAATATTTTTTGGGTGTTATTTTTGTACTTTGGATTAAGACACTATAGCATAGAAAGACAACATGAACCCTTTCTGGTTGAGGTTTTTACTTCAGAAGCTACAGTTTCACCTTCAAAAGGCATTAGTGTACATACTTAGCGACAATATAATCTGCCTGGAACATTGTTATTTAATATCTGGTTATACACTTAATCCCATAGATTGACTTTTCCAGCTAGAAAGAGACAATAGGGGGAAACAATAAATATGGTGTGAATAGTTATTTGCTATACAACGACATTGCATATCTAGTTAAAGATTTTTCCATTAACTTTTGTACTTCAGTTTTAGATACGAGTACCACTTCTTTTTACAGGGTATACAAGTAAACTCTGGCAATATTTTAATGCCATGCATACTATGTTCCCTATCCGCCGAGTGTCCAAATTGTCAAATTTCTGCTTCCTTGGACTGCCTGAAGAACCTTCTCTTGTATCTATGATATATCGTGTTCAGAAGTATACAAGATCATCACCAGTTTTGTAAAATTTTACAAGAGTCTGCTTTACAAGTTGAACTTAATAGACACGCATATCCATTTTGTCTTCCATTATTTCCACTGAAAAGTGACAATAGTTCACACACACTTTCAGAAACTGATTGATTATTGGTTTTAATGAATCTAGGAGCTTGTCATAATAAGGGCATCATATCTTGATCATTATACTGGACATGTGTCATTATTTGACTTTAATGAGATTGTCATTCTATGGTTATACTTTTCGATGCTGGCATATGTTGGTGACTTATATAATCTGTTCAATATGTAATTGTGTGGATATTGTGTTTTGTATTCTTCTTGCAAAGATAGTAATTTGTTTGATTTTACCGTTACATCTTGAACTTGTCCAATATGTGCAGAGAAAAGCTTTAGATGATAAAATTAAACTCAAAGAGGAACAAGAGGCATTTAAGGTATGCACAATTTCATATTTCTGCATATACTTGTAGACAATTATTTCATGGCATTTTGCTATAACTTATTACTTCTGTAGGCTGAACTGAAATCAATGCGCGAGGCTGCACAATGGAGGAGAATCCAAGGTCAGTAGTTTTTTTGCACATAGACTACTTGCCAGTGTTTTTTTCTCTAATAGTTGTCCTCTTTCCATCTCATTATTTAAGAAGTTTACGATGGAGTCAACTCTTATGTACTAGCATTTTCATGGACCTTCTTCCTGATATTTTTCAGCGCAAATGCTTTTTTGTTGATCAATTGGACCTAGCCTTGGTGCAATGGTAATGTTACTGCCTTGTGACCATGAGTTTACTGGTTATGGGGGAAACATCTTCGCTAAAGTAGGTGTGAGGCTTAGGGACACAAATGACTCTGCCTCCCCCACGTCCAACCATTGTGGAAGGCTCATGCATTGAGCTGCCACATTTCTATTGAATTGACACTTCATTCTTGGAATTGAATTTTGTTTAATCTACTGGTACTTGGCTAGAATTAAAGTAACTTTATTGTGCTCGATCAGCATATGATGTGGATTTTTTAACAACATTAACAATTTTCTGTTGATAATTAAGGTATTTGTTTCTCAATCAATAGTTCCTATGAACAATTATATTGATAATTTGTATCACATGCCAGTTTTGTCAAAACATGTTCTTATCTGTCAAAGCAATTCCTGCTAAACAGGATTTAGTATGATAAGTCTACCTTACTAGTTCATGACATGGCAAAGTTCTTTTATTCACAAAAATATGAAAGAATAGTTCATATCTCTCTGAACTGAAACCAGATGCTTGAAGTTTTCAGCTTATTATTTATGAAATGTTTTTTGCGTGACCGTCAACACTTAATGGGAGCAACTATTCATCTAACTAATAGCCGTCTGCACTTACAGGTATCTCCATGGAGGGAGATGATGAACTCCTGGCAGAGATGGAAGTTAAGGTAGCCCCACAAAGAGATGAATGGATGACAACCCTACCCCCGGAAAGGAAGGTGAGACTTCTTAATTTTATGGCATATCGCTGCCTTAATTATGTCTTGTTGCAAAAATGAGTGGCTTAAATTTTCAGGTAAAAATGACAATACAGAAGCCTTTAAGTGTTAAAAATGACAAATTCATACTAAGAAGCGAGTTGAAACTTTCTTAATAACAGGGTTGTGATGTAAATGCCTGCAACTGTGTAGTTTTCTCCTCTCTTTTTTTCTGTTGAATCCTACTAAAAATATAAATCGGTTTTAATGGGAAATTACATTGTTTAAGCTGGCAATGCATAGATGTTGGCTTGTTTCTCTGATTTTGTTTTTTTAATGTTCCCAGCTATAGTAGTTCATTATGTTAAATTGGATTGGCTAAGTTTCTCCTTCTGTTGCAGACATCTACACTGACACTAGATTTATTACTATTTACTGAACAGAAAATAGGGTGGAAAAGGAGAAACAAAAGATGGAGAAAATAAGTAGTCATATTGCAAGAAAATTGCAATTTTGTTAAGCTACTAATGGAAAACTTGGAGAATTGTCATTCTGTTAGTGTCCCACATTGAAAATGTTGATCCATTTACCTCTGGGTAACCATTTTGAGGTCCCCCACCACCTACAACTTGAGCTTTCAGGTGGATTGGGCTATAACATGGTATCAGAACTTAGTAGTCTTTCCTCGACACACATCCCTATGGGCCAAAGGCCCATCTGTGCAGAGTCCCACATAATATAGATCCTTTAAATCCAGTCTGCACGTGAGGAGGGGTGTTAAGGGTCTCACGTTGAAAATATGTGGGTCCATTCATTACTTGATAGCATCTTGAGACTTTCATCTTTAAGTTTGAGGTTTTAGGCTGATCGGTCTTTAATACATTCCATATTGCCATCAAATCCAAACACCCCGATTACTTTTTGCTAAGTCATAATGTCCTGATGTTTTTCAATGTCAGCCTGGTGGTATGCCAAAGCATTCAACTAGTTTTAGCAAGAGCACTAAAGAAGGAAGAGGTGATACTAGTAATTGGACCGATACACCATCAGAGAGAGCTCAGAAAGCCAAGATGCAGTATGTGTATCCTTCTTTATTAATCCGAATCCTTTGTAACCTTGCACTGGATGGTTTTGTAACTTGATTAGTCTCATGAACCAGATATTTAGAAGCGTATAATCAGGCCACAGCGCTTGCTTCAAACGAAGAGGAAAAGCAAAGGCAAAGCTCAGACGCAGATTTGGTGGACAAGTACAACAAAGCAAAAAGATCCAAATCATTGGTAGAGAAACACCAAGAAGGGCTCGGGAAGAGCTCAAAGAAAAAGTCAAAGCAGAAGGCGGAGAAAGAGGAGTGGGTAGGTCAACATCCATGGAAGCCTTGGGACCGAGAAAAGGACTTAACAGCTGGGAGGCAAAACGTGAAGCTTGATCCTGAAAACATTGGTCAAGGTTTGACCTCGAGGTTTTCTTCAGCAAACATCCAGAGGAACTTCCTTTAGGCCATGGAGGAGAGCCTCGCGTCAATTTACATGCTTATGGATGATCTTGATTTGAATTTGCATGGATTAACCTCTGGGTTCAGGGAACATCCTTTTGGGCATGGAGTAACTCGATTCAGGTTTTGTATGGATTACCGTTAGGCCTCTCGTACTAATTTTATTGTAAAAAAACCAGGGCTGTGCCTGGATTTCACATAAAACTAAGTTGCATCTATTTTTCAATATATTTTGATCCTTAATTACAGAAACGAAGAGTTGAGATAATGTCTGTATACATCAATGGAAGCAAGTTGACATGATAAATAGGGAGCAAGTTTGTACATATTAATCTTAATCCCAACTCAGCCTAACATTTTGTCACATAGAATACTGTATGTCACAATGTTGAAGAGTCAGATTGACAAAAGTGAAAGTAGAAGAAGATCAAGTCAAGTATGGAGTCGAATTTGAAGAGTCTAAAGCCTCTATTGAACCTGTCTAGTTGTAATTCGAACGTAAGGATTGGTCGGAAGAGACAAAAAGAATAAAGCCGACCAAAGTAGTAAGCAATCATCACCAATCCATTTTGTCTATCCAGTTCATGTATGTGTCTGAGGAACATTGGTCACGCCTAACAGAACCAGGTCATGGTTGGTTGGACTAGCAATCAGGACACACATGTCCTAATCTATCTCTACAACCTTTCTCCTTCTTTCATTTTATATTATTTTCAGATATGAATATTACTATTCTTTTGTCGTAAAAATATTTTTTTTTGAATTTTAATTAGTAGACGTTTCTATTAGATGTTCATTACTTATAAGGGTCTATCTAAATTTCCTAATTATATCAACCATTTCGAGTTATTTTATCATAAAAAATTGTTACTTTTAATGTCATATCACTAATTTGATTGTACATACTTTATTTTACTTGTTTGAGAATAATCTGGCATTAGTTTATGATAACTAAGGGATTATTTTAGTAATCTTTCTTTTAATGAATTATTTGATTAGTTAATTAAATAATAATATCTTACAAATTACTTTGAGCTGAAGTGAGGTATCTCTTGATCATAAATATTTTGGATTAAAAATACCATCCCCTCCAACACTTATGTAAAAAAAAACTTTTCCATTTGAGTAATTAGATGTTTAATTGACTTTCATTTCAAATTGCATTCTAATTTCTAATAGTTGATAGTAATCCCAGTTTTCTTGGAAACAATATACATATAACTATTTCTTGCTTAAACAGTGACCTTTAAGGATTAGAGTTTTATGTTTAGGATAGAGTTAGGAATAAAACATAGTATTTAAGGTTTATATATGTAGTTCATGGAATGTTAATTATGAAATTTAACTAATCAACAAATAAAAAATTAAAATGAAATTTAATTGAAGAAAAAAAATAATCCATATACTGTATTAAATCAATTACATTCCCATCTTTGTAGCACTTGGCCGTCAAATTGAGAAAAAAGATAATTGTTTTAGATAGAAAATGGATGGATTAGTGATTAGATGAGCAACAAACCAGAATCCGCAGTCCCACAAACCGCCCCAAGAACATAACATCAACTTGTGTTTCACATTAATTATTTCTCATTTTACTTGCCTTACACCATTAATATCTTGCCTCCAAGGTTGCCAAAAATATTAATAAATAATTTTATATCGTTTTTCGATACTTGAATCTTTATCATCACAACTAAAAATCTACACACAAAAAAACTTGATTATTTGACAAAACAAGTCTGATAATCTAAATTAGAACCTTTTTCGTGCAGTTACTATGAGCTTAATGAAACTTCATGATGTAGGGTGTTGGTTTAGTATTTTTTTTTTATATATTAAATATCTTAAAACTTTCACAATTGGATCATTCTCAAACATATTACACATGTAAATACACATGGGTTTATTTTGTGGAGGTCACTTGCAAATCATATATAATTGGTGTGTCATTTTCCTTGACAGGGACGAAACGTACCTACAATTAGTGACACGTATATTCCCTCAACAACAATGATAAGGACCTTGAATAGAATGTGAATAACATTCTTTCCCTTCTTTTTTTAGGTACGTGCACTTGTAAAACCCTTTTCTTTTTTTGGTTAATCTGACACGTAAATGTCGTTTTTTTTGTATTTGGAGAACGTCTATTATGTAATAATATATCACCGAATACTCTCTTATTCTTTCTTAATTAAATGTTTTAGAAGTTGAGATTGTCATTTTAAAATATCATGAAATAACACTTGGCCCTAACGTGAATGTTACTATTGATTCCAAAATCTTGGAAATGATGGTGGAAGATACTATTGGGGCTCAAGCTCTAATAGAATATTGACACTTGAAAAATTAAGATTATGGAGCACATAGGCATGAACTAAATAGCAATTGATGTAGCACAAGACAATTAAATCTTGGAATGATTGAGAATGATATTGCAGGAGCTAATGAACCGCCCACAATACTGATTGAGAGTTTGATCCTATGAATCATGATGTTGGAACTCATATCCAATAACCTCATGCTTAACTTTCATGCATCCTCCTCCTACCAATATATTATTAATCATTCTCTCTTCATTTCAACTAGTAACCTCATTCACACTAGTCACAATGTTGAGGTATTTTACACTATATAAATATATATAATATGTCAAGAATATAAACTTGAAATGTATGCAAAACTAAGGATGGTACAATTGTAATTAATTACATGGCTAATCTCGAGCACAAAACTCGTATTTATTTTATCGGAATGATGAAAGTAACAGCCTACAAATGCCATCAAAGCTAACTCAGTGGTTTATAATGTTTTTTTTTTTTCACTCGACAATTAGAGTTCAAATCTATAATAATTTGTAATTTATTGTTTGTTAGCTGTCATTTATCTGTCTTGCGTTATTTCATGTATACGTTTGTTGCGATATCTAACTTGATATGATTGTTAAGTGATACAGAAGTCATGGTCATTCAAATCTCACAAACCAAGCCTCATGTTTGTATTGTTATATAACATTTATTCAAAAACAAAAAAACCTACCAATACAGATATAAAACTTAGTTTTCTTCTCACATTTGCAATAATGAAAAAAGAATAACTTACATATCTCCCTCTATCTCATACTTTTGAGTAGGTCTTCTCACCTATATATGCTTTTCATTAGTTTATTTCCTCTTGTTTTGCTATTAATGTGGTTGTAATTGTTAATGTTTCTATTATTGCGAATTGACTAGCTCCATTTATGATTAAGAGTTCAAATTGAATTAAATAAATAAATTTTAAATTCTTTAACCAATGAGAAAAGGGTTATTAATTACTAATAACTAGGGTTACACAAGCTTGTAATGGTAACCTATGAAAATGATAATATATGTACTATTACACAAATAAATAAAAATATGTTTTTAATTGCGAATAGAAAGTGGAGATCGCTTTGAAAATCATAAATTCAAGATCAAGAATGAATCGAAAGAGCTCATTGGAAGAACAAACAAATAAATAGGATCATCAAGAGTTGACAAATAGAGTGCAATTAATACCACAAGAATTGGCAAGACATGCACAAAGCTAAATCACTTTTGACTTTTACTACATCTCATAGTGCATTAGCACCGTCCAACACGACAAGAATGTTCTTAAACAGTTATGTCTTCATCTTAATTAACATAGGATTGGATATTAAACTAAGATGTAATAATTAGATTGTGAAAGCAGTAAATCCATTGAAGACTGAATGTAACAAGTTTAGTGTAAACTTTATTTGAAGAGGCTCTATATGCAATTTGCCCATTCTTTTATATATATATACACAACATTCTTGCGGAATTTATAACCGACCGATTAAAAAATAGAGTTTCATTTTGGTAAGCAACAAGTCATACACTTTTAGAAACCTTTGTTCTCTATTTGGCCCAATTGCAAGAAACTTTTGTTTCCTCTTGCCTAGTTGTTTACACATACTCTACACAACAAGTCTCCGATTGAGTAAATATCAAATTATGGAAAACATTGTTTTATAAAACTGATTCTAGATGTCCCAATTCAAAAAAAAAAAAACAAATTCTATGAATTTTATGTTTACACCATCTATGCCATTTTTATATTGCGAGTTTTCAGAAGTTTGAGAACGATATTGGTTTTGTCACTTCTTTTACAACATTTAGTAATAACGTCTTATTGAATTCTTAAAATTTAATTCACCATTCTTATTGAACGATATTGGTTTTGTCACTTCTATATATTTTAAGTATTTAAACAATATAACATATACCATGTTAATAAATCATTCAACCATTACTATTGCTTTGTCCATATTTCTTCAAAAGTACATAATGTTTTATTTTGTAACAGAGGAAATGTAAAAGAAAAAAAAAACTATAGCATAGAGTTATTTTAATAACGAAAACCCCTTGCATAATAAAATATAATAAAAATAGAGAATTATGAAACTCCAAATATCCAACACAAATATGCTTTATATTCAAACCCCATATATATATATGTGTGTGTGTATAAATGAAATTCTTGTGATTTCAATAACCATATTATACATTTCATTGTCTGGATGTGATAATATACAACAACTCTAGCTCCTACGAAGGTGATAGTGTTCACATCAATATTTGGCACCAATGATATATATACATATATATGTGACAAGTGAGGTTTAAACTACCACTATGAAACGATGAAAGAGACACTAACTATAGCTAACCAGTTATGTCTGAACCTCTCTCCCATGAATCAATAACCATATTTTTCTTTTTTCGGATTTTTTTACTGCTAATTAAAGTCCAAGATAAGTCATTTTAACAATTTTGGACAAAGAACAGAAACTAGAAAGTTCGGTTAGATTTGGTGTAGACGTAGTATGCAAGTTTGGTTAGCTAGCAAGAAGGAATTTAGTATATATATATATATAGTTTCTCAACTTTCACTTTATGGTATAATATACAGAAAAGTGTAGCAACCTCCACACTCTGTCTGGTATATATATATACACACCTCATCTGTCGATGATAACATAACTTATTCATATATTAACTCATCTAATAAACAAACCAACAAAAACACAAGATCTGTCTATACATGTCCAACTAATCACAAACAAAACCTTAAACACAAGAGGAAGAAACATGTTTTAGTAAGGTGTGGCATTTATGTAAGAAAGGTTGTTTTGTCTTGTAATAAATATAATATATTTATGTAGGGCAGTCCAATACCCATTAACTAGGTTTTGTGGGCGGCGCACCAAACCTATGAGAGATTAGTTTTTAACTTATTCTCTAATTTATCCAAAACCTGAAGTCAGTTTGGTGAGTTATCCGAATATAAAACTAGTAAAAATGAAAATTCGTTCGATTTTGATTGTTAAATAATACACAATATTTATCACTGATATATAAACTAAATCGTTATTATATATTCTATGACCAGATGAAACGGAATTATATGTAGTGCAACTTAATTGTTGATGGGAAATGAAAGTGAAACTTGGGACACAAAATAGGTCGCGGTGGGGGTGGCGTGAAAAATAGGTGTCACGCCGTCCAAAATGAAAGGCTTTTGATCCATCTCTGCCACCCCACAACCAAATCAATCATCATCATCATCAACCTTCTCTTCTCTCTTCCTCACTATTCTCTTAATATTCTCTTTCATCTCTATGTATATATATATATACTTGCAACTCTTTCTTTTGATCCACAATACTCTCACAAACTTCAAATATCCAGAATCAACTTCTCTTATTTATCTATCTTGATTGGATTATTATACAAGGATCAAAGGATCTCCATTCTCTAAGTCTTCGCAGATTTGTCTACTTGTTTCTCTTTTTGAATCTCGATCGAAGAACTCTACCAATTCAGGTTTTCTTGTGAGTATTTTTAACGGTTGTGTTGTGATAATCTTCTACATTTAATCATATATATATGTTAATCTTGTTTCCACGTTCTTCTTATGAGTGTTCTTGTGACATATGAATATCCATCTCATGTTGAACTAGATCCCCTTTTTAGAGAAAGTTTACATGCTTTTCTTCATCACCATCCCTATCTTTTTTGTTTTTTCTTCCAAAAAAACTCATTAAAATTGGGTATATATATACTTCACAAAAATGTTATTTTGACCTATAATATCATATATGAGAGAAATGTGTTGACCATATTAGATAGGGCAACTATTTCAAATATATATAGAGGTTTTAGGGAATGGATTATCACTTTTTTGCTTACAGAATTATTTCCCTTCCTAAATTTAACCAAACAGCAATCCACATTTGTTCTTGAATGTAATTTTGTATGTATAAAAGGAGTTTACAAGCGAAAATCATACGACTAACCTAATAATCTCCCGAGAGGAAATTTCAGACTCCATCGATCGATTTTTGGGTTGATTTGGTGTATTATAGTTTGATAATGTATATTGGAGCTATAGCTATATATGTATTGATGAGTAACAGTGAAGGTGCATATTCATAGAAAATGTAGAAATGAGAGAAGTTGGTGGTGGGTGTGAAAACATCTTCCACTACAAGCAGCTTGAAAAGGGAGTGTGCATTGCACTCAAAGTACTTATAGACATGGACACACACATTCCTCTTTCCATTTTTGCTTCTCACAACAAAGTCAACCTTTTCGGCCAACTTTTATGTCCTACATAGTACTATATATATATATATATTGCACGCTCGTGCATCTCTGATACATCAAAGATTAATATGATAGTTCACAAAACTCTTTCAATTTCTTTGAGATCAGACATTCGAATCATAAAAATAGACTTATTTAGAATACATATTGAATTAAGATATTAAAAATGGTGACATCATGATCATCACCTTAACTTTAAAATATAAACTATCATTCAACCATAGTTAGGTTGATTAAATTTGGAGCTAGGCTCTTTCATTTCAGCCAAGAGTCACATCTCTTTATGGTTAAGCTAAGAGATTTATATACTTGGAAGGCTGTGTTTGTTTGACTTTAATTAATGAGAACTGAGACATACGCAATTGTACCCCAACTTAGTTAGCTTAATACTAACTTGTGTTTGTTTCTCAGGAAAATATAGACTCGATAGTGAAAACAGACATGGATCAGATGGAATCATGCGTGCCACCAGGTTTTAGGTTTCACCCGACCGAGGAAGAGCTCGTAGGTTACTACCTAGAGAGAAAGATTAGCTCACTCAAAATCGATCTTGATGTTGTTGTTGAGCTCGATCTCTACAAAATGGAGCCATGGGACATCCAAGGTACTACAAAAAAAAGTCGTTTTTACATATTATTATAACCTAAGAGAACTGAATAGACGAAAAAAAGATTCCTGACAAAAAAATATTGAAACAAAAAAAAAGTGATATATAATACAGTCGATCTCTTACGTTATATTAATAAGAGACTCGTGCACTGAATCACCAACACGATTTTGTTCAAACAGAGAGATGCAACCTAGGGTACAATGAGCAGAATGAGTGGTACTTCTTCAGCTACAAAGACAAGAAGTACCCGACCGGGACCCGGACGAATCGGGCCACTGCTGCCGGATTCTGGAAGGCCACCGGCAGGGACAAGGCTGTTCTTTCCAAGAACAGGCTTATAGGGATGAGGAAGACCTTGGTTTTCTACAAGGGCCGCGCACCTAATGGTAGGAAATCCGATTGGATCATACACGAATATCGCCTTCAATCCTCTGAACATGGACCTCCTCAGGCAAGTAATTTCATTGTTCTTCTTAAATATCAAGTTGGTAACAACAAAAAGTTTAGAAATGCATGTCTTTGCTAAAAAACAAACAAATCATTTGTTATGAAATGCATATGCCTATATAGGATATAACTCAAATACACACACGTTCTTATAACAGACACATGTGAATCATTGCTTGGTTGGATACTATATATTTTCACACAAATTACATATGGGTTCCAACATATGTATAAAAATATATAGTTTCCACCAACAATACAATGGATTCTAGGTTTATACTTTGAAGTGTGCATCTGTATCCGAGTTCTATCCTATATATATGTAAGATATTTCATAGAATACATTGTATAACGATGATTTCCAAGATTCTATTTTACGAAAGATTTATATTTAACTGCATCCCCATTTATATATAAGGATGGATTCAGGTGCAAAGCTTCTTCGTGGTGTAAACTAATTTTTCCTTAGAATTTATAGTACATTATGTTCACATATATATGTTCTTGTTAGAGTATAAAACTATAATTAGGTCTTTGACTATCAATTTAAGTTTTTAGTTGAGTTGGTTCTCTAATATGGTATTAAAGTCTAGTTCCTCACAAACACTGGTTCAAATTCCACTTTTTACGAAAATATTTATTATTTCTCTATTTATTTCATATGCCCTAAGTAGGCCTCTTATTATCGCTTATCTATAAGCCATTATATATCTATTCTAAATGAGTTCATCTCTCTTCCCAAATTTCACATATGTAAACGGGATAAGCCTTCAACTATCAGCTTAACCTTGCACCACAAAAATGATATATACCTAATACTAACCCTAATACTATATATATGTGTATCTACACCATTGTAAAACCTAAATATTTTACTTTTTCTTCAAAGAATGACCAAAATTTTCATTTGGCAATTACAGGAAGAAGGGTGGGTGGTGTGCAGGGCATTCAAGAAGCCAACACCAAGCCATAGACAAGGTTACGAAGCTTGGAGCCATGCACGCTATGCCAGAGACAACAACATCCACATTCCTAGGCCTCAACTATCATTTTCCGACACAATCTCAAGCCCTAGCACCACGACAACAGGAATTTACACGAACCAAGGCGGCGCAATGTTTCATCAACCCTTCGATTCGGAGCAACCACAGCTCATGATCTCGAACACCAACCAATCACCATTATTGGGCAACCAGATCATCGAGCTTCCACAGCTCGATAGCCCCGAAGGGTTGCACCAAAGCGGCGTAGCAAGTGAAGATTATGATGAAGGCGAAAAAAGTAGTAACTATGTTGATTGGAAGAACTTGGACAACTTGCTTTCTTCCCAACCATCCCTTGACCTCCACCAAAACTTGGCCTCAATGCCCCATGATTTTGATCATTTGGAGGGACACCACGGCGTTAATTATCTCTTGGGGTGTTTTCCAGACACGTAACCATAAGCAAACGACATAAGAAACGAACAATTCAGTATACCAGACTCTTGACAATTGATTAATGTTACATTAACCATATATTAGGCTATATATTTACAATTGAAATCAATGTTTAGATGTTGTTGAAGAATTGCAAGTGTCAATCAATGTGATGGCTAGAAAGGGACACTTACTATAAAAAAAAAAAATGTGTTCCTTGTATTCATGTTATAACTAGTTTGTGTGTATTTTTTTTTACTTTGTCAATTGTTATGGCATAAATGTCTTAACAAGTGAAATTGTAAAAAGTTGAAGCATTAACTATTCATTATTGTTGTGATTTTTTAGTTAATAAGGTGTCAGTTTAGTTTGGTTTTTGGTGTTCGACTTAGCCTGGCTTAGATGCACATCTATTGTGTTTTAGGTCCTCTCATTTAGGTCTAGTCTGGTTGTAAGCGGTACGCGAGCTATACTCAGTGAGAAGCTAGCTGCAGGAATTCTATTCCCGCCAAATCTAAGTTTTGTGAGAGCTATTGTTCTACTTGTTTCAACAGTTGATATATATGTTTTACGGATGATATATAATATATGCGGCAATTTATTTTTTAAAAAATACAAATAAAATACGAATAATGTTTAAAGTGAGAAACTATGAACTACAAAACTAAAATTATCGTAAAACTTGATAAAAATTGTTCTCTAGTACATCAATAAATTATTTCATATTCTAATAAAATGTTTTTAAATATAGTTCACACTAATGAATAATGCAAAATATTTCTCAATAAACTTCACACTCTAATAAAATTAAAATAACAAGTTCTTTTATTTTCATTTTTTAAAAATAAATGTCACATATATTATATATTAATCATGAAGACATACTTATCCATTATTGAGCATAAAAGATAATAACACTACAGACTCTATACTTATGAGAATAACAATTTTTGCAATCAACTTTTAATGAACATAACCCACATACCACTTAACAATCATATCTGACCTGACAGCACAATAAATGTGTACCAACAATGCAATAAATGTATATCAAAATCAGACGTAACTGACACTTTATTTATACTTACCAAGATACGATATGAAAGCGTGTGACTAAGAGAAAAAACAATATCCCTAAAGCCCTCATAAGTTTTTTTTTTTTCTTTTCTCATTTTAAACGTCTTTTTCAAATAGATAGATTATAAATAAATATTCAAAAGAACAAATGGAAGGAATTACTTATACATAAATAATTAATCTGGTATTTTTTATTTATAAAAAGGATGTATTTTGCATTCTTACAGACAAGAAAGAAATGCCATAAAACATGAATTTATTTTATTGGAATATGACACATACAACCGAAAAATCGAATTGACAGATCTCGAAGAGCTCTGTCATTTTCGTTATAGCTATAGCTCCTTTCTTCTTCCCAGACCGTACCAGACTGGACCTTCTCTTACCTAACCTTACCAAATCACCATTTTCACTCTTCCATTGAAGCGCATAGTCACTTCCAATTACCAAAATTCCCCCTTTTCTCTGCCCCCAATCTCCCCAATTAGGGTTTTCGTTACCCCCAATTTCTGGGAGCTCCATAGCGAAGACCCGCCAAATCTTGAATTTTGTAACCTTAATTAAGTAAACTCAGGCCCGCCTCCAGAAACCCATCAATTTTTACTTATTTTTGACGCTGTTGCGGTGATGGTGATTTGATCGATGGCCGTTTTGATTAATTTACGATGAAGCCTGAAACGTGTTGGTGGTAAGTTGGTCCAGGTCAAAACACCTGGTCATGGCGGCCCCTCGGAATCTGATCGGCGACGGAGGCAACAGGTCGATGCGGGACGAAGAGAGCGGTAAAGGGGATGAATCGCCCACCGCCAAGCGCTCCAAATTCGACCGCTTTCCGCTTTCCCGGTGGGAGTTCGCCGCAGCTCTCTCTGTGTTTTTGGTCTTCACCACTGGCTTGTTCTGTGTCTACCTCACAATGCCCGCCGCAGAGCTCGGTAAAATCAAGCTGCCCCGCTCGATCTCGGATCTCCGGGTTCTCAAGTATGCCCCTTCCACATTTTTACTCTTCAGCATTTTTTTTTTTGTGTTGAGTTGACTTTGAATTGTAGATGTAAGTTTTGAATGCTTGAGAGGACACTAAAATTCAATATATATTTTTGCTGTTATTTTGATATCAAGTGTTATGGGTAATGGGTGTAAGCAAATTTTATCTGAACAGTGAAAGTTTCAGTTTTGAAGTTCAATTTAAAGTCGGGTTTACTATTTTCTTGCTAATTAAATAGATGAATGAATGGTTGCATATAAATCTCAATATTTGATTGATCTAACTTCGGTTTATGTTTTGGGGAGTGAGCCTGTGAGGATTTTTGATTAGAGAAGGGAGATTGGTTTAACATATACCTCATGTGAACTTAAATAGCTGAGGGACGATAAATTCTAAGCTAAGGGCAGATGGAGAGGTTTATAGAAACTATAAATAGATGTAGATACTACAAACCTACATAAGCATATATCTGTAATGAATGAGAACATCTGAGGTGAAGTCCATGATGCTTGAGAGTCAATAGTCAAAGAACAGCTTTTGATGGATATAATATTTTCATCCATGTATTTAGTATTAAGTTTCAATCACTTGGTCTAGATTGTTTTTGCTTTTCTATGGATGAATATTTACCATCTTAGTACAATGTTTAAATCCAATAACTGTTTACATTCATCTTCACTCATGTTTCATGTTCAACATGCGTTCTTAAACTTTATATTTATTTTCTTGCTACAGAGAGAGTCTTGGGTCATATGCGAATGAGTATCCAGCACAATTCATTCTAGGTTATTGCTCTACTTACATCTTCATGCAGACATTTATGATTCCTGGAACCATTTTCATGTCTCTCCTAGCTGGAGCTCTCTTTGGTGTTATCAGAGGCCTTGTCTTAGTTGTCTTCAACGCCACAGCTGGAGCATCATCTTGCTTTTTCTTGTCTAAATTAATTGGTAGGCCTTTAGTCACTTGGTTGTGGCCTGATAAGTTGAGATTCTTCCAGGGAGAGGTACTTTTGATTTCCCTGTCATCTTTTACTGGTTAATCTTCACTTGTATATGTGAAGTTCATAATCTATTCAATTAATTCTGTATATTCAGATTGCCAAGCGTAGGGAAAAGCTGCTAAATTACATGCTCTTTTTGAGGATTACACCAACATTGCCCAATCTTTTTATCAATTTGGCATCTCCAATTGTGGATATACCGTTCCATGTTTTCTTTTCTGCTACTTTTATTGGTCTCATTCCAGCCTCCTATATCACAGTCCGGGTAATACTTTCCTTCTCTTGTGCTGGTTTTGTATTTGTATTTGGATTAGCATTTTTTATTTTGCTCGTCTATTCTTTTCTTTAATGAAACAGAAAATTGCAAAAAAAAAAAGTGCTCTGATGTATTCACTTTCTGCAAATCATAGCTCTATTATTTGATAATTGTAAAAAAAATGACATGAACTTACAAAGAGGAAGAAAATTAAGGGAGGTGAAAATTCTTGATCTTTTGTATTTATTTATTTATTAATTTTGAAGGATAAAATCATCATTTAAAAACAAATTTACACGTGTAACAAAAAGGCAAGTTCATGACACTTTTTTGCAATCATCAAAGAAGGCTACAATTTGCAAAAAAGGTAATACCGCGGGTACTTTTTTGCAATTATTCCTTATTGAAATGTTCCCATCATGCTAACTTATATTGTTTGGGTTAGATATGTTTTGTGCTCCTTTCAAAGTTTCTTTGTTCTTGCAGTTGCTGGATTTTAGTAAAATTGTATTCCTGACTGAGCTGTGTACACTATTTAAATGTCTATGGTTTTTTGGTTACAAGAATTTTAGTTCTTTGCCATGTAATATTGCTCTAATCTTACATTTGAAGTTTTAAACCGACATTTGATCATTGTATCAGGCTGGTCTTGCACTTGGAGACCTCAAATCAGTAAAGGAACTATATGATTTCAAAACATTATCTATTCTTTTTCTTATTGGGGCTATCATCATCTTCCCCACCCTCCTGAAGAAGAAGCGAATCTATGAATAGAGCTCCTTTCCTCAGCAAGGCCCCTCATTTCCCTGTATCAGAAAATGACAGAGCCATGAAGCAGAACTGAGTAGCTTCTCAAATGACAGGAGATTAAAGTAGGAAAATATTATTACAAGAACACATGTATGCTTACATTAAGTTTGAACTTTTCAGCATATCCTAGTTCAGAACAAAAAAATTGACAAAAATACTTGGTACATGATGTGAAATGAAAAGCCGATCAGCCATGAAAGCACATTATCTTGGGTTTTCAATAGTTGAAAGTCTGAAGTTCTCGTATCCTGTAATGGCCATGATTCTTATCCTTGTATTGGGCTGCACAATTCAGTCATAAGCACACACATAAGTAGAGAAATTACATGGAAATGTAAGATTGTTCAAAGTTCAACAAATTGTTAAGCACCTGTCGGTGACCAATCTTTCTTCTGTAGTTCTTCTTCCTTTTGTACTTGAACACAATTTTTTTAGCATCTAGTCCCTGCAACAAAACAAGCAGAGGTATACTTGTAAAAAATCAAGACTTCGGAAATTTTTGTCACGAAAATGGAGCCAATGTGCAGTAAATAATGTACCTGCTCTTCAACTACAGCGTGCACAACAGCATTAGTTACCACTGGTGCACCAATGTATGTGCCTGCTTTGGTGCCTACCAGCAGCACTTTGTTCAGAACAATCTGCATAAACACAACATAGAGATATACACAAGTTGAACTATATCAGCACAATACAATCACCAAGTTACACATAGATTGATAGATTTATTATCTTTTTGATGTTCTGATACAAGTTGTTTTCTTGGGGTTAAATTTGCATGATCATGTTTTTTTTTTTTTTTGGAAGATGCAGTTAACTGTCTTGACTCTTGGGATAATTATTTGCACAATAATATTTTTGAGAACTTCCCCAAGTTTTCAACTAAAGAATGAATTTATTTTTCATCGTGATGACGATGGACCTTTGAGGGACAATCTTATGAGTGTAAAAAGCAAAAGTGCCATATCTCAAGATATGCAAACATAAGCCCAGGTGCAATGCAAGAACATCATAGTGTATCTAAATAATCTTTAAGTAGTTGCATTTGCATAAGGGTTTAGGAATGAGAACCACCTTAATTATAAGTAATGTAGTAATTCTCATACCCACAGAATGTCTAGTCAAATGCTGCTTTACATGGTCCACAAGCTAGACTTAAGTTTCATCAAGATATTATTAGCATATACAGTGTGGACAACTATGTATCAGAACTTCGGAATACCAAATTATGATAGAGAAATGAAGATTGCAAATATTGAAATCTTACAGCTACAATTTGTCAGAGATTAGATGACAAGTAATCATAAAAGCATCACATGCTTGCTTAGCAAGAGAAAACCTGACCTTGTCATTGACATTAGCTCCTTTAAGTCTCTGGGTGGTAATAAATCGCCCAGGAAAAACAATGTATTGGCGTGACCCAACCTGCACAAAGCCAAGTCACACCATTCCAGAACAGTGAGAATGTAAAGGAACAACAAGCATATAATTTCAGAAGTAACAATCATAATCCCAAGAAAATAGGGGTAAACTAACCTACATGGTAACACAGCATATATAAGTCCGGTATAACAATAAATCTCTCAACAATACCACCCTGGATATGCTAGATTGATAACAATCAAATTACATTGAAAACATGTATAATTTCAAAAGGATTTGGATGGCAAAGAACATAAATTACACTGAAACATGACATTAGAAGACCAAAAACATCACTCAGAATGCATAAACTTGAGCACTATCATTTTCATGGCAGCAACTACTCCACCAAATACAAACAAACAGTAAAAAAACCCACTTTTGGACCTCTAAATCCTCCAAGACCAATACATAAATAACTTCCAAGGGCACCATTCAAGAAAAACCCAATTGAGCAATCCTCAAATTACTCCAAAAATCATAAAAAGGAACTAAATTGACTAGCAATGCTCAAAACAATAAGACAGATAAATTCACCACTGACCATAACAACAGCGAAAATCTCTTCACGCTTGGGCTTTTCCTTGGGGACCTCAGCGACCAGTGCGGTCTCGGTCACAGGCTCAGGCACCGACTCAGCAGTCACGGATTCGACTACGGCGGCTTCTGACTCGGACGATTTGGGTGCGGGAGGAAATGCGGGCCGCGAAGAGACAAGTGGAGAAAACGGGAGCTTGTGAGGGGCGAGAGAAGGGAAGGTGAGAGTGGAAGTAGAGAAATTGAAAGATGGGTTATGCTTTTGGGAGATTCTGCAATGCGCTGTGAACGAAGAGCACAGAGATATGGTTGTAGAGGCCGCCATTTTTGGTTGCTCTCAGAGCTCCAAAAGGAAGCTCCTCTTGGTCGATGTCTTATAAACAGAGTTCCCCGAATTTGAGAAGCTTATCCTATCCTGTTCTAATGAAATGACCGATTTGCCCTTTGAGACTTGCATCTATATGAATGAACACTATCACAGTAAATTATTTTAACAGAAAAAAATGATGATTATCAAATAAACTATATGAAATGTAAAAAAGATTACTTATGTATATAAAGTAAGATATTGAATTAAATTGCGACTAATAAGAAATCAAAATTTATGTAAATATAAGCCACTAGGCAAGGACAGTAAAAGTGTACAAAAAAGAGAGGCTTTGAAAGCCTAAGCAAAAGTTGCATAATAGATAAACAAAATTACAAGACATGGTTTCTACCAAAACAGAAGCTCCTTGCAGTGAAGCTTCAATGGCTTTGATAGCAAAGTTGCCTAAACTATACAAAAGAATGCTATCGTCCCAATGGCTCTGTGCTTCACTTCACTTGCTTTCCTCTTTCATTCCAAAGGCATCTGCTATGTTGAAGTTCATATTGCTCCTTGCTCTGCGCGTTGTCCCAACCACTGCATCGCTTCGTTTCATCATTGCTGTGAACTCCCCAAAATCTATGCGCCCGTCCTGCAGGATTCACCCAAACCTTCGTAAAGATGAGTACTCGCTATCAAGGGTTCAAGCCCATGAGCAAAAGGATAAGGGTATATATGTCTTTTGCACATAGCAATCCCAATCTCTAAACTTTTACATCCACTTACCTAAACTTTAATAGCTCTTTTTCACCCAAAAAAAATGACCGAAATGCCCTTGACACTAATCTCAAAAGAGACTTCATAACTACCAAAATCATTTTGAGATTAAGGTGAAGGGCATTTTTGTCACTTTTTGACGAAAAAGAGCTATCCGCAATTTTTTGATAGTTTAACAAATTGTAAATATTGTTTTCAAGTTGTAAGTAGTTAAGTGCAAAAGTCTTATAGTATGCAATAACTATTTGCAATTAACCCAAAGGATAATGAAAAGAAACTTACATTGTCAAGATCAATTTCTTTGATCGTTTCCTTCAAAGGAGCGTCACCATCAGCTAAACCAAAGTCTTTGCAAGCCTGTTGGAGCTCATCAACGGTTATGTAACCGCTCCCATCTTTATCGAAAAAAGAGAAGGCTGCAACTAAATTCTCCTCCCTCTCCATTTTATTCATGTGTAAAGTAGCAGCCAAAATTTCCCCATGTTCGATAGTCCCCCTTTTTTAAATACCAGCCTGCCACAATTCACCGTGATACAATATTATGAATGTAGCATTGAACTTGAAGTAACAATTCATCAAGTATTTACCGCATCCATTAGAGTTTTGATCTCTGACTCCATTAGGTTTGAACCCACTCTTGCCAGACCCTGTTGTAGTTCTTCAAATGTGATTGTTCCACTGTTGTCTGTGTCAATCATTTTGAATAGCTCCTTCAAACCCCCAATTTCTTCCTCCGAGAGCCTTTCAGCTATTACCTGCAAGAAATCATGGATTATTTTCATAAAAAACATAGCTTTATCAAGAATTTTAAAGAAAAAGTAACAAGACCATACGCGCAATGCCATCTTTTTCATTTTGTTCATTGCTGAGAATTTTTTCAAGCGTGACAAAACAGCTGAGTCCAGAGGTTTATCGGGCGCAACGTTAGCATCCACAATCCATGGGTGGCCTGATATACATAAACAACTCTACTCAATGACTTGAAAAATATTGACATTCGAATCCATAAGAACTACGTGAACATTAGAACTGGATAAAAATACATGTCTGAATTGCAGATAATTACTATGTACTATACGTCTTTTGCATATAACTATCCCTAACTTCATACTTTTACATCCAACTACCTAAGCTTTCATTTTTTTCCCCTCAGATAGCTCTTTTTCGCCAGAAAATGACGAAAAGCCCTGGACCCTAACCTCAAAAAAGACTTCATAACTACCAAAAACACTTTTTTTAGATGTAGTAAACGGTTGAGTAGATGTAAAAATACTCCTTAAAAAGATAAAACTTTTAAAAACTAGTATTTTTTGAAATTACGGTCAAGGGCATTTTCGTCATTTTATAACGAAAAAGAACTGTGTGATCTGTAAGAAAGTTTAGGTAGCTATGTGCAAAAGACGTATAGTACGCAATAGCTACATGCAATTAACCCAAGATACGTTCCCAAGTTGATAACTTACTTAGGACATCATGAGCAGTTATTCTTTGTCTGGGATCCCTTTCAAGCATCTTTTGTATCAAATCCTTGGCACTTTCTGAAATGCTAGGCCATGGATCAGATTCGAAATCTAGTCCGCCCTTTAGAATATGTCTAAAGATCCCTGGTTCGGATTCTACAAGTTTAAAGCGAAAAAAACTTGTATTAATCATAGACACAAAAAATATGAAAAATTTACTAATCAAGAGCTCATAGAATAGCTACCTCCCCAAAATGGTGGAGAGCCGCTTAATAATATGTAGAGAATAACACCAGCACTCCATACATCTATTTCGGGGCCATAATACTTCAACAGCACCTCTGGTGCAACATAGTAGGGACTTCCAACAACATCTTGAAAATGTTGGTCTAAAGAAACAAAACAATAATAGATAAAATAGTGACATCATCAAGAAAACAAAAATGCTAAAGAACCAATGAGCAAGGGTAAGAATGTTTTGGCAATGTCATATGATCTTCATGATGCAAAGAAAATGTTCAGTTGTTGCAATTGTTTAGATTTTTGTTTTCCTCGGCAATTCAAAACAAACAGTGATGTCATAAGAAGAGACCCATAAAGTATTTGAAGATCCAAAGACAGTGAATTCTTGAAATATGCAGAATCAACCAGAAGGCAAAGCATATCAACCAATGGACATATAATGAGCAAAAATGTATATGTAAAAGAAACTGAAGCCACCATTTCCCCCAATCAATTGAAATTCGGAAACAATATAATGATCAAGATTTATTTAACAAGAATTTGAACACATCCTTTGTTAATCAAATTGAAATTAGGAAACAAATTCAGGTAAAATAAGCAATGCCCATTTACCTACCTCCATTGTAGAAGACAGACAAACCAAAATCAATCATACATTTTGCCATCAAATTGGAACCTCCATTGTAGAAGACATACAAACCAGAATCAATCAAACAAGTTGAATGCACCATTATGCCATCAAATTGAAATCGGAAAGCAACATCAATTACCCATCTACCAACCTGGTTTGTAGAAGACAGACAAGCCAAAATCAGTGGCCTTGAGCTTGGCATCTTCTGTAGTGGTATCAAA
The DNA here is from genome assembly GCA_036897725.1 of Erodium texanum. NCBI lineage: Eukaryota > Viridiplantae > Streptophyta > Magnoliopsida > Geraniales > Geraniaceae > Erodium > Erodium texanum. The sequence continues at coordinate 34,665 of JAYMSW010000030.1, forward strand.
CAAGAAGTTCTCAGGCTTGAGATCCCTATGCATCACACCCAGAGAATGGCAAGCCTCCACCACCCCAACAATGGTCCCGATCAGCTTCGCCGCCTCTCGCTCACTGTAATGACCCTTCTGCACAATCCGGTCAAAAAGCTCGCCTCCGGCGCAGAGCTCCATGACCAGGTGGACGAACACGGTATCCTCGTACGTACCCATGATCTGGACCACATTTTCGTGCTCCGACAAGTGGTGCATGATCTGAATCTCCCTCCACACATCCTCGTAATCCTCTCGGCAGACGAGCTTCCGCTTGGGGATGGACTTGCAGGCGAATTGGGTGCCGGTGCGTTTGTGGGTGCAGAGATAGGTGGTGCCGAATTGGCCTTGCCCTAGCTTCTTCCCCAATAGGTAATGGTCTCTCAATCTTGGGGTTTGGTGTGGAAGCACTGATTGAACTGGCTTTTTTTCTGTTGATTGTGATGATTTCTTCATCGCAGATAGAATAAATCAGATTAAAAAAATGATTTTTTTTTTGTTGGGTCTTTTTCAGATTTGTGATTGATCTAATCCTCTGTTCTTTTGCTAATGATGATCTATTTTGTGTTTTGTGTGAAATGCTGTTTCTTCCTCATTGTTATTGGACACCATTTTTTCAATCTCAATCACTACATTTCAATCAAAAACATTAATAGTATTTTTCAATGAGCTGTCATAGCATTTTTTGAAATTTGCCAATTCAAGGAACTTGATCTGTTTTATATTTATTTTTAGGGAATGATTTGATGCCGTTAATTTTTGTTGGATGAAGGGAAATTCAATAATTAATATCAGAATAATTTTGCAAAATTTATAATTAAAATGTTTTTTTTGAAAATATAATTACAGGTTTTATTGTACAGTACACATCATATTTTAGAGGCAAAATGGTAAAGGTAGAGAAAGAAGCAGAAGGAAGTTGGTCATTTTCTCAATCAAGACAAAGCAAATCATATTTAAAGTCCTAATTAACTGTTCATAACCATATATCCAAAGATTTTATTACATCAATCACAAATGTTACATTCTCAAATGTGTATTGAGCCAAGGCATCACTTCTTATTCCTAATTTGTATAATCATCAAAAGTTCAAACCACACTTTCTTCTTTATTTGTTACCACAAGATTATAGCTCCTTCAGGCCTAGTAGCTACAATAATGCCTACTGGTTCCCGGTGATCGGGCTGTCTGTACCTTTCTTGAAATCATCCCAGCCTCTCACCCATGGCTGCCCAGCTATTGCCATGGTCTCTGGCGAAGCATGGTTATCAAGGTTGCTCATAACCTTCTTATGTATCGAGATGAACACCTGAAATAACATATCCGCCATATCAGAAATGTATGGTAATAGTAACATTTAGTCTGGTGATCTGGGAATAACAATTCATTTTCCTGTATCACATCTTACAGGGTTTCCGTTAACTGGCTCTGGGGCTGGTTCCTGACCGGTCAGCCACTTCCAGAGATCTGGGTTCTCCTGCAAAAGAGAAGCTGCACACTGAGAAATACTTCATAATGGACTCGATCTCATTCTCACTCAATCGGTGGTTACTATACCAATATGTTTCACAAATCGGCAAAAGTTCATCGAAGATGCAAAATGAGTCAAGGAAATTGTCTGCATGGGTGCAATCAATTATGTGGTCTATAGATCACAACCTAAAACACAGTGACCTTATTCAGTAGGAAGCTTAGAATGCATGCACACGGGAAAGAAAGCTTCTTGTCAAGCCTGTCACTAAAAAACATTTTCAGTCCTTACTACATGAGTCAGCCTCAGAAGGAACAGCAATTGATGCCAACACACATCAATCTCTTGTATAAGTTGTATTGGTAGGTTACTAGCATTGCTTCATTTAACTACACAGAACATAGCAAACAGGGTATGGCCACATGAAGGTTATCAGACTTGCACCTAAGCAGCTACACCTCTATCAAATTTCCAAAACATGTAGTTGCTTTTTTCATCAACAAATAATGTTGAAGAGTGAAGACATCACATAACAGTTTAAGCTCCTCCATGATACATGCTTCACCACAATCTAGATACTGAATTACTGATCCATGTATGTTTGAAAAAATGGAACATGGCATTCAGAGATCTTGAAACATCTCATTGGGACAAAATGTTCGACAAAGCATTATACTATTGAAAATGATAAAAAGCGATCCTAACCTGTTGACATGTTACAACTTAATTTACCAACATACTACTAGAAAAAGCTTTTAAAATATACGGCTTTCAAAGAGACAAGTACCAGGTATAGAGCATAATGAAACTCAAAGCTCTACATTACACACCAAAAATAGAAAAGAATCACAACCCAACTACCAGTTTGGATGCCGTATGCAATAGCTACAATACTGAACTTAACATTGAACATTAATATTAAACACAAGAGTTAATAGATTATGAGTGGAGAGGATAAAGCAAAATTACCAGGTCGAGGACATCAACGAGAGCCTTAATACCATTTTCATCCATGGAATGGATATGCTTCTCCACCCATTTGCCCAAAACCAAATCCAGCTCAAGAAACCCTCTTTGCTTGCTCCTATACAACAGCCTGTTAAGAAAAAAAAAAATCATCAATTGGGTACAACCCATTTGATGAACCGAGCTGCAACACAAGACCCAGATGATGGAGTAAGAAGCAAACAAATCAAATACATAGACAACGAACCTGTTAAATAAGCGTCTTTTGCTCTCCTCGCTGGAGAGATCGATGTCCATTGGTTGAGTGGTAGTAGAGAATCTCGAAACCCAGCCATATCGCGGGCTAGAGATATCGAAGAAACACAGATTAACATCTGAAATTCGGAAAATTAAGAGAAAGAAAGCTGATTTCGAGGGAAGCTTTACCAGAAAAGGGTATGTGGTTGAGAGGAAAGAGAAGACGAGACGTGGATGCGATTGGGAGCGGCGGTGGATTTGAGGACTCGTTGGGAGCTGATTAGGGCTCGCCTCAAACTCGCCATGGCTGCTCTCTCAGGTTCTCAGTCCAGTTCCGGTAACAGAGAGAGATACAAAACCTGTTTGTGTTTGTTTCTCGGGAAAGGAAAGAAAAAAAGTAGAGATAGGCCACGTTAGTAGAGTTGGCCTTCCTCCTAATGCCACCGTGGCCCTTCACAGTCCACCACATAGAAATTAAAAAGTATATAAATCAAATATCTTGCAAAACTAATAAAATGAACAAAATTGACTAAGAACTGAATGATGTATATTAATATTTCAGCTCTTCTCACCCAACTAGTTTTTATAAATCTCAAATCATAAATTAGCTATACAAGTGTAATATATATTTTGTAAAATTAAGAAGTAAATATGTTGTTATAGATCAACTTATTTACATCTCTAAAATTTATTATTGAAAAGTTATATATGATATAATCTCAGAAACTATTTCTGTAATATTCTTGCCATTTCAAATCACTACTCATTTTTATATTCTTTTCATTTCTTCACTGAATATTTTTATTTGATTTCGTATTTTATTTGATTTTGTTATCATTCTCACATCTTCATTGATTCTAACTTGTTCTTGTTTTTTTTTCCCTGTAAAAAGCTATTTCTGGTAGACATGCATGTATTATTTTTTTATAAATCTGTAGGTTTAGAAAGTTTATGTTAAAAGATCCACATGGTTAAAATAGATGAGTAGGTTTTTTTTTTTGCTTTCTCTAATTTTTTCTTAGCATCTCTTTTTTTCAGATCTATAATTTTGTGTGTTTCATTTTG